>JBAJNP010001788.1:18509-55805 GCA_036877545.1 Yasuhikotakia modesta | reverse complement strand
AAAAAAAGGTGTTTTTTCTCAGGCCTAAAGTGACTGATTGGCCCCATATTTCACACATCTGATAAAAATCATGGCCTAAACACATCCACAGTGTAATATTCAGTTACGGTTATAGCGCCACCTGTAGTCAACAGGAAGTGGTGTGTTTTACACAGGAAGGGGCATATTTTACACTACGATTAACACCTGCTTTTGCCCACAAATCACTGTTATTAAAACCAACACGTGGCTGTGGCACTGGGTGGTGCTAGCAGTCCTGGGTGGCGGTGGCGCTGGGTGGCGGTGGCACCGGTGTGAGGTCCCGCTTATCGCTGCTTGCAGCTTTAATTTAAATATATATTTCTAACATTCAATTACGGCAGTTTTTGATTAAGGCTGCAATGGTTTTATATGTTGTCCTTTTAGATTTCGTTAAATGTTTTGTTTAATAATTTGTGTAGACTTATATCAGCTTCTGTTGTGACAACTTTCCCCATATATTGTAAAATGTGGCCTTAGTTATAAAACAGGATGTGTAAAGAGACAGAAATTGTTTGTTTTTTCATATTATTTTTCAATTTTTTGTCTACAATGTATCTTACAAATAATCAGACAAATTAGACAAAATTACATCCTAGACAAAATGCCAGACAAATGACCTGTTACATAAACTTATTAACTTACATGAGCAATATTACACCCAGAGAGAAAGCTGACATCAGACATGTGTCTACCTAAAGTAAATAGAGTACCATTTTAAGTCATGTACTTCAATCCTGAAATCTCACTTAAACACCCTGAGGTATGGGCAAGAATAGATTCCAGCTGTAGGGGTTATAAAGAGGAAAACTCTGACCTCACAATCATTGCATCTTTGAGAAGATTATGACCAATGATGGATAAGCTGACACGCAGGCTGGCAGTCATCAGAGGCCCGGCCTTCAAACACAAGTGCGGGTCAAACTGTGGGCATGAATCACAGTTAAGCTCCTTGGGAAGATCAATCCATCTGCCTTTAGGGCATTTAAAGAACATTTCATCTTCCAAGAAACGCTTTGGCATTTGACTAAACAAGGTCAGAAATAATGGAGCAGGCAGCATTCTGTGTAACGTCAATGTGTTTCTATTTTCCGAGTGCCCTTGGTGGCTTGTTTCAAATGTGTACCATTTAAGGATGCATACATTCACAATTGTACGTTACCCAAAGTGACCGTTCGGCAACCCTGCAACTTCCTGTTTCGACGAACGCCATGTGTTTGAGAGTTAATAAAATGCATGTGATTTCAAGAGCTCAGCTGCTTCCAACCACAAGCGACTATTTCTGATTGTAAACAACTCCGTGTGGATATCCAAAGGGTTTGTGGTGTTATATTTAAGAAAACAGTGATGATAAGACTATTGTCCCAGAGAACACATGCTCCCTCAGAACAGGGGGATGACCTGCTGAATGTGAGGGAATGAGGGGCCGTGATGCTGGGACAGCCGAAAAACAGGCGGGAGGGTGATGGTGAAGAAATGATCTGAGGTGTTGCCTCTGCGGATGAATCTGTTTATTGCTGTTCGATGAAATACTGCACCTTTGTGTTTGTACGACTCCCTAAAATCATTTGCCATGTTGTGTGGTGCAATCGGTCAGGAAAAGCACTGTTACATTGTTAAAAGGCTTTTTTATATTAATTATGGTTAAAGACATTTATTGACAAAGTTAAGAGTACAGAGTTAAGAGCTCTCAAATTTTACTACTAAAATGTTACATTGCATCATTTCTATGCCTCTAGCGGGGTTAAGGAAACTTTACCTGTTTTAAACAGGTTTCCCAAACAATGTTTCTCTCTACCATTGGTCACATAAACCAGGTAGTTTCACCAAGACTTCAGCCATCAGGTGAGTGTTGAGTCAGGCTGTTCAAACAAATACAGCAATTCTGAAAGCGTCACAGTTTTTATGTTTTCTGCTGGAACAATCTCTGGTTTACTTGTTTGAATATTTTAACATTGAAAGTTACACATTACATTTTATAGTGGTAATAGCATAAGTTATATAATTTAAATGGTAAGTTAATTTTTTTTAAGTTAATTTTTTAACTGATTGTAGACTTTAGTGTCCTGGAAAATTTGAGTTTAAGACATCATTAAACTGTCCTTTGGAATGCTAAATAAGGTTCATAGGAGATTCCAAGGGTTTTTCAGGAGAAAAACTGAGGCTAACTGTCCATGTAATCTCCATTTAATCTTATTGCTCAACTCATTTTGATGTTTCTTTCATACAGGTGTGTAGCCAGTATATGATAATATATTAGCCTATTGTACTGTATTTGTTTATAAATATGATATGATGGTGTTTTCAGATGCACCACAAACACACACACAGTGTACATGCACGTGTGTATGTATGAGCACAGGTGACTGCGCCAGCGTGTGCGCAGGCCTGCGCATCTGCTCTTAATCATCTCCTCTCTTGACACGTGAGATCTGGTGAGCTGACGTCAGAGAGCTGTGAGGAGATAACGCATGATGTCACTGCCCCCCCCACACCCCCTTCTGCTACAAAACACATCTGAACCAGAAAATCTGACCTGCAGGGATTCCAGCGATACAAACACAGTGGCTAATAAACAACTAGCTCTTGCTGAAAATCACATTTTGCTGGCTGTATATGGCAATTATAAGCGAATAGAAGACTATATAGAATACAAGGCTTATCAATATTGCTTGCTCTCTGTTTACAGTTCACATGTCACTTACCAAGAGGAGGAATCTCCAATTCTAAACTCTGAGCAGAATTATCAGGTCTGAGGTTAGGAGACTTACCTTGGCTAAGTAGATTAACTTGGGGCTCTGGCCCATGGTGAGAGTTTCAGTGTAAAGGTCACACACACACACACACACACACACACACACACACCTGAGGGCAGGTAAACAGACCGAATGTTATGTTGACGTCAATTGTTAAGTGAACATGCTAAACCAAAACAAAAATAAGAGTTGCGTGTAAAGGTGTCAGTGTCTTGAAACTCAAATGGTGATATAAAGAGAATATAATGACAATACAGTAAAAACCACCATTAAAATTAATAGTTAAAAAACGAACTACTAAAAAGTAAAATGCTTGGATGCATTGTGCAAAGTATTCATGTATAGTCCTTTCATTATAGTGTGAAATGTGACCTGGAGATGTTTTCATGAAATTCACAGCTAAACAAAGCAATGCTGAACAATGCTTAACCCAGAAAGCCTTTCAGATAAAGAGAAAGAAAACACAGTCAAACAATGAGGAAGTGAAATGCATTTACATCACCTCAAGCAAACAAACACGCAAAATATGTGACCTGTGCTGCAAAATGAGTCACCGTGAGCAAATGAGAAATGAGTTCTTGATATTTTCACATCTTTGTTCAAAACCTTTATTATGATGTACAATTGTTGCTAACAAAAGTAACAGACCTACATCTGTCTGAAGCACAAGTTACTGGGAAAATCAGGAAGAAAAATGTAACAAATAAAAATTATTTGAGATGTTTAGCTGCTATTTAAGGCATTAAAATCACTAGATTGGGGTTACATTTACTCAACTAACTTAACTGACTTATTTTGCTAGCATGAGCTATACACAAGTGTATAATTTAAACTACAATGCAAACGCTTGTGATGGGAACAAAGAAAACCAAACGTAACAATTAATTAACATGCAAACAAATAAATTGTGTGTCATTTGTTGTGCTGTGTGTCTGGCTGTGGACTGTGTGGGCTGTTAATAACTGCAGTGGTGTTACACATTAGAGTTTGTCTCTCTTCATTCACCCTAGCTAATGTCTTAAGATGCCACCTATGTAGGCAGCTTGCTAGATTTTTGGAACAAAGCCTCTGTCTACAACATTGGTGAGGACAATCCACATTTTGCGACAGCCTCTTAATAATAGTTTAAGCTTTTATTTCACTTCTTAAATGGATCAATACTTTGTGTCATATTTACTTTAGAAACTAAAACATTTATTTTAAATAACAGTAAAGCATAGCAAGTGGTGATGTTGTCGTTTATCTACAACTCTTTGTCAAACAAGATAATTTTCGACAGTTTTTTGGCTGAAGAGGTTAACAGTGAACGGCAGTGAGGGAATAGAGCCAGGCTGTGATGTAACTTGTCCTGTGCTTGCTGGCGCATGACCTGTAGCTGAAGGGGAAAAGCTTTCATCTCATTTGAAAATATGAACAGCTGCTCTGCTGTGTGTGTAAAATTCCATGGAATCGGAATTTCAAGGGATGGTAGAATATGATACGTGTTCCGCAGAATTTCCTGTCTTACATCTTTGTACTCAGGAAGTGTTGTGTAACGGGCTGTATTATTTTCCCGCTTTTCATTCTCTGGTTCTTCATGTGCAAAAACTGCTGTCTCTCTTCCTCCTTTTCTTTCTCTTATCTCTATAACACACATGCAAACAAAGAAACTCTTCACAGCACACTTCTTCCTCACACTCTTGTTTCTCTTCTTCAAAAACACACACAGACACACACAGATAAAATTACTGCAGCACTTTCCATCGGTTCTGCTCACAACAGTGTAGAAAAACACACAGTTGCACAAAAATGCATGTTCAGGCTCCATAAGGGTCTGGGGGGGGGGGGATATACGTCATTGTGCTGCTTGAGTAAGAAAAGACTGAGCTCGTACAAATAAGCAAGTAGAAAGAGAAACAGGAAGGGGAAACTTTGCCTGAGGTAACCTAACACAGCTCACCTCAACTGGCTTTCAAGTGGTGGGAAACATTTTCTGCTCTCATTTAAAAGTAGTTAGGATTGCGCATTTTGCTATGCATCATTATTTTCTTGGTTTCATTTTATCCCTTGCTTTTCAGCATGACTGTTTCTCCTGCTGACCCCAACATTACTCATATGACTCACATCACACTTAGTTTGGAAATTGGATTTCTCAGCTTTTTTATAGCTGAGGAGAATAGCTGTCCAGTACATGATCTGCCTCCACCTCAGCTGTATATGTACAAATTAGCAGTAGCAAGTTTTGTAGTTGTTCTGTAACAGCAGCAGTGTAAGCAGAGCTAGTCCACCAAACATGTTCTCCTGTCGTAACCAATAACATGCTGAAATTTCTTCTGAAAGTTGTCATGACTGAACTTGAGACAAACGTAGAGTCTTATTCTCAGGAGAATTATTTGATAACTCAGCAAAAGTTTGCATTCAAGATCTGTGATTTTTTAAAAAATGTTTAAAAAAATTAAAAATGACTGAACTATTACACTCTCCTAGCTTAGCATTGTAGCGTAGCACGAGCTGTTTTTCAGCATGTTGCCACAAACATGCTAAACCTCAGGCAAATAAAAACTTTAGTGACGGTTTATTAAGTACATTTATCATTTGACTAATGCATCACTTTGAATGGAAAGAGACAATGCTTTCTATCATTTATATCACATGATGCCTCATTACAGATGTTTATATAATATAAGTAAGATATTAAGTGAACACTTGACAAGGCCCAACGGGAGATACTTTGAGTGATGCTTACTGCCTTTGAATAACCGTTACTAATGGACTAAATGGTACATTTCTATTATTACTATTACATCTAGAGGCAAGAAGAACTATTGAGAAATCTTTATGGAGTGATTTGTATGTGCAGTACAAAACCCAATACAAATATTGTGAGATCTTTGTGATATAATTATTACTATACTCTAATCTAATCTAATCTAATCTAATATAATTATACTATAATCACTTAATTCTGATTGGTCAGTAAGTTATGCATTATTTTGAAAAATAGCCTACTAGCTGCCATTATAAACAAATAAACCCCTATAGAGTGGTATAAAACCCCTTCACTTCACAATATTAGTCACCCTTTTCTGGATACATACATTACTCTTTACATTACTCATGTCCTATAGCCTAAATCACAGGTTATATAAGGCTTTGCCATCTGGTTTGTTTTGAAACCTTCATCATCACAGACCTGGAACCATTTATACTGTAGTAGCAGAAATGCATCCAAAAACATCTTCAAAAACAACCTCCCACTATTCAGTGCTAGAACTGCATGTGCTGAATGCAAGGAACCTGTGAGCGCTGGCGGATGTGTGCAGCGGGTATTTTTAGAGGTGGCTTATATGTGTTGTGCAGCTGGTGTCTGTGGTTCACTCATATGGCTAAAAGTGAACAGGAGGCTGTGGCTGTCCAGAACACATTAACATATACAGGTACAGTAAAGCACACTTTAACATATAGCCAAACATATGGAGCGTATATGAGACCATATGGATCCATATATGGTAATAGTACCCATAGGAAGAGGATGTATATTAGGATATACGTTTAAATGAATGGACAATCGCCAAATAGACAAATAGCTATATGGATATACACTTGTGCACTTATGCAAGCATGCATTTCTGAAATGCTTAGAATACATTGTATAGGTTGACCTTTCTTTACAAGAACAGAATTCTTTAGTCTGTATAGATGATGACGTAACACACTCATGTTTTTTTTTTCAGGTGATATTTCACCTGTTTGTGCATCTCTGAAATTCTTGACCTAGAAGTAAACTAGTGTGTGTTTAAATGTTTTTTATTTACAGATGCTGATTATTTTACATTTATTCATTTGGCAGATATACAGTGAATTCAACCTTTGCGCTGCTAACATAAAGCTCAAAACACAATTATAAAAAAATAGCTAACTATAAACTACCTTTATTATTAAAAATGTAATATAAAATCAAATTTAATCTTTTTTTATATAAGTTTAATAAGTTGAGTTTAATAAGGTTTATATTTCACTACAAGTTGTTAATTATTGAATCTTAAAAAGTGTTCCAAATAATATACTGCCAAAAGCAACATGGTGGCTGTTTACAACTGGCCAGCAATATAACAACAATCCACAATACATTGCTGTTATTATGGGAATAGGCATTCATGTGTGTGTATCCACTCTGCATTATAAAATAAATGTGTAATATTTAAATTGATTTAACATTTAGCATAAAAATCTCCTTCTCTCCCACACAAATAAACAAACACATGCAAATTACGATCTCACACTCACACTCACACACAGCAGTGATGTGAAAACACATCGGACATGACAGCTTTCCTGGTACTCCCCTCTGAGGCAAAGTGAGGCTGCACAGCGAGGGCTGGTATAAATATTTAACCCTCCTGCTTATGGGGTCACACTGACCAGGACTGCTGGGTTTTCACACAGGCCGCATGGCTCCTGTCATACACACTCTTTATCTCATCCTCACACACACATAGACTGGGCCTGTGACCTAACACCCATCTTAGAGAGTTAACACCACAAACAAACACACAAGTGAGCTGATATATTGACCAAACACCTTCATATCTTAAACATCTGGACACATATGGTGCAGCTAAGACAGGCTGCCTCACACACTGTGACATTTACGCAAAGCAGATCAAACACACACGCATGCACAGAGCCCAGTGGGGTGACTTATCAAGAGAGGAATTATTCACTGAGAAAAGCAGGTTTAATTTATTCGTGTCTGTGCAACACAAGCGTCACAAACCGATAAGACACTCCCCTAGACGTGATGTGACAAAATAATGAGGTTTATTTAATCCCATTTTTCACATAACTAACCCAACAATTACTCACACAATAAGTCATGAATCACAATACAATGGCCAAGAGGTTTTGTGTTAACACAAATACACCCATATCTAACCTAACAAAATGGATATATTATACACACTTAGTTTTCGTGTAAAACTATAATATCAATAAAGTCAATCCATAAGAAAACTTGAACTGACTAAAAGGTCAAATTAGCTTCACACATACTTTTCATAGGAGACATGTACAGACTGAGGGCTGCACATACAGTCTTATTTTGACATTCAGAGACAGAGAGAAACATTAGGAGACACACACACAACACATCAGCGTCTGCATTTCTGCCACACACCTCTGCGTCATTGGCTTTCATCATCTCAGCACTCACAGGCTTGACTCATGAACCACAGGAACAAAAGTGTTTGTGGACCCGGAGGAGATAGACCCACACCATCAGCTCTTAGCAAAACTCTGACGCCCGTTTGAAAGACGAGCACTCATTCTTTTCAATGGACGTTAGAAGGTTCATACATCACCTCCCAGTGTCAAAAAGACTTTGTATCGATCGCTGTGTTGTGTCACTGTGGGTCACAGTCATTTCTGACGTACCTGCAGTGACGGCTTCCCCCCAGAACCGGTATGGAGGGAAGGCTAAAACTGCCGTATGTTTACCGACTGATAGAATGACGAACCTGCATTCCTCTAGCAGTGATAACAGGCTCTGGGTAGCAGACTGGGATCAGAGCCAATCAGATATGCACAGGAAATAGAATTATCTTGAAGGCCTCAAAGCTGCATTTAGCTGCACAACAGTGGCGCTGGAGGGGGAACTGGGTTGTTGAGGTGGGGTGGGGGGTAGGTGGAGGGGGCGTGTGGCGGGAGGGGGGTGCGCTTATCAACCAGAGACGCTGGGCAGCTTCTATACCATATAAAGACAAAAAGGAATGCAAAGGAAATTCAGTATGTGACAGTTATATACGAGGATTAGACATATAACTAGACAAGCAACACATATTTGTGTATGTGTGCTGTCAAACTGTGTGGAAATACAACACAGTATTTTTAGGTGGAATATATGTGCATGTATAAATACAGGCAGATTTCAGCAGTAGGTCTTTAAATGCATCTCAACTGTCATCAGTGCTCAAAAGTTCTTGTAACATCATTGTATGTTTCACCATGATTTGTTTGCTTTAATCATGTTTCATCACACAACTGAAAATGAAGGCAAAGCACAGAACGTTTGTTGAATTGTCCCATCTGGATTTTATTTATAAAACATTCAGAATTTTTCTCTGAAGTTTCCTCATAATTTCCCCCAGAACAGATAAACAAGCTCTGCAGGTGTCTCTTTAGAGAGAGGAAACCACCTGTGAGTCTGTTGTTTACTTGTAAGTCATTGTTTTTAGTTTATAAACTAAATTACTGGAATAATGACCGCTCTGATTATATTATGATATGACTAAGTGATGCCTATTGTTAAACACAAATTTCTGGTTTGGTTTCCAAAAAGAACTTTCCAAAAGGGGACAAGGCAAGAAATACACCAGTTATTTAAAACGTGGGGGCAAAATACATGTGTAGTAAATTGTTCTGTCTTTATCTGTTATGCAACATAATACAGTATAATTTTGCAAGGCTTTGTTCAGTATAAATATGTCAGTGTAACTCCATTGCTATACATTCATAGACCCATTTTTGATGGAAAATGATGGGATAAGTCATTTGCTTTGCTTTGTCCCTTAAAGAACACTTCTAATACCACCACAAGCCACTTTTAGTGACTAAGATAACATTAAGCTAGTTAACATTACTTTGGTAACAATAAAACCAGCATCATTTGTATACATCACAGATGATGATGTTAACCAGCGTAACATTGTACCACTGGCCACTAAAGGTAGTTTTGAACAGTTTTGACCACTGGGTCAAAGGTTTTTCCTGCTGGTCCTAAGTCCATCTCCATTATGCGGAGAGTTGTGTATTCACACACACAACATGCCTTATTGCCCTGAGTGATTTAATTCAATGATAAGCTTTATGGTGACAGCCTGCGTGTATTCCTGCCAAATGTCTGATCACATATGCTGTCTAGTCGCTGTTGTTTACTGATGAGTGTAACTGATAGTTAGGTGTTTAGGACAAGTAAGCAAGAGTGTGTGTGTTCACATTGGCTTGTGTTTATAAATATGTGGTGTTTATGGATTAACAACAGATGTGATGTCTGCATATGTTCCCTGCATGAAATATGTGTTCACACACAAGCTAGTTGAAACAGCAGAAACGCATAATAAAAGCTTTTTTAAGCATGAATCGTTGCCAGGCAGCTATATATACTGACAGCAAAACAAACAAGCTGGAATTATAGAAATAACATTTTAATTATTCTATAAGAAATAGCAGCTCTCTCAGAACACCACTTGTCCAATTAAATTAAAGGACCAAACCTCTTATATGACAAATATGAGCTCTCTTGTATGATAATACTTGTAAGTAATTATATAATAATATATTTTAATTTGCACATATCCTATCCATTTTCCATACACACTTTTCCCAAATGCAGATGTCTTTCCCAGATTTTCCTGTTCTTTTTCTCAGCTACCCGTGGGGCCCTCCAGGAACAACAGCCACGGAGCGCTGACTCTGTTTTACATGGAAATGAGAAAGAAATAACAGAAAAAGATGAAATAATCCAACGGATAAACAGGATGTGGGAGAAATGGCAAAAACAGACGTGAATAGAAACTGAATGGGGGTTTTGTTGTACCTGAGAACCGCTGACATTGACAGAGAGCATCAAAATTCACCAGCAGAACTAGACAGAGCATTACAAACGCTGCCCTTTTGCCTTTGAGCTTCAAGTTCATTTTTGCCTTTAATACTGATGTAATGAAATTCTTATTTGGCTTGTAATTCAATAGAGACACAAAGAGACGTCAAAGGAAGTCAGGGCAAAACTTTGATGTTGGCTTGACAAAGTCTTATTTGAAAGTTTAGAAGGTTTAGTAACAACAGATTAAAGACAGATAAAGGATATGACTGATAAATAGATAGACATACAGATACATACATACATACATTAGCTGAACATAAACATAACCACATAGTTTAAAGCTACAATATGTATAATGTACAATTTTTGTATTATTCAAAACCATTTGTATACATGTATACATGACAATTGTATACATGAATGCAAGTATTCTGAAATTCACACCATCCCAGGACACTTGTCGCCTGTCAGTGACATATCTTTGTTATGCCAGGTTTCTGTTATACTTGTTGTAGCAACCATGGCAACACACATGCACAAATGCAGAAGTGGTGGTTGTACCACACACCACTCTTTTGTTTAGTTTACTCACTATGGAGCACAATTACTCATTATCTTATACAGCAGGTTCTGTGTATTATGTGTGGGTAATGTTAATATAGTTAAATAGTTGCACTTGGTTGTACTTTGTTTGTCCTTAAGTCTGATGAGAAAGTCTATAGCAGCGTAAATAAATACAGAATGTGTTACAAATAAATAGTAAGCTTACTTTTAGTACAATTGCTCTGAATATGTAAAACAACATTAACTCACCAAATCATTTGAAGATATGAATTTGAAGAAATCATTTGTACGTTCTTTGTGGATAATTCAATTTGTGTGTGTGTGTGTGTGTGTGTGAGAGAGAGAGTGAGTGTGTGTGTTTGGCTGTGTGTGTGTGTGTGTGTTTGGCTGTGTGTGTGTGTGTTTGTGTGTGTTGACAGAGAGTGTGATTAAATCTGTTTGGATTGACAGTGAGATCAGGTGGCAGTGTTTTTATGAGATCATCAGATTATTAGCTCACCACAACTCATTCCACTTGTACTGACGCACTTAAAGCCATTCAACATTCCATACATTTCCCACTGCCAACCATTACCCACTAAAATCTAATTCAGTGTGTGAGCCATTAGCATAACTACACATTATCCTATAAAAAAGTGAAGCCGCAGATCTTTTTCCACTTGGAAAAGTGAAACTTCACTGACATCCAGGGTTGCCCTCAACAGGACACTGTGACTGTCTGAAGGGTCATGAGACTCACAACACAAGGACAAGCCTAGGTTTGTTTGTACTGAGGGGTCTAAACAATGGGTTCACGTCATGGGAAATCTGGACTTATTAATTCAAGAACGCATCCTGAAGTGTAGAGGAGCAAATATTTTCCTCCTTGCTGTACTTGCCCATGTGGATTGAAAACAGAAAGACTGATGTTTATAACAAGACTATAAACATGCGAGTCACATTATATATTCTGTATATACTGCTTTGAGTAGTTACTGTCTAAAAGGGTTTATAACATTTAGAATACGATGAAATTTAGGCCTTCAAAAACATGTTTTTCCAAAAAAATCGGTCTACAATTTAACCTTAAAAAACATCATGAAAAGAAAATATGGCTTTTAAATTTAATACTCTCAATAACAACTGCAACAAATGTGAAAGCACATAGCAAACCATAATTTATGGCTGTGGGGTAAACATAAAGCGTATTAGCTGTTTATTAAAAATGAACAAGCACATGGACCAAAGAAATTTGTCGAAGGAGAACAGAAATACACTAATATTAATATCATAAAGCCCTCATATTAGGTCTTTAATGTCATGTATTAATTACAGTGCATATTTTGTAACCTGTTAGGTGTAAAACCTACAAAAACATTAGGGATAAATTTAAAAGAGAGAAGGGCTCTTCAGAAAAACTCTTAAAGAAGGTTTGAAGAGCATATGGGAGTAATTGCAGCACTTATGATTTAATCTCATTTTGCCACCCTTTTGAAGTCATGTTGCCCCACAGCAGATTTTATAATGATTATAGTACCTCCAGCTAAAGGAGGGAGTCTGCTTTCAAAAGAATGTCTTCTTTGTATAACATTTCACATACAGAAACTACACCTCGATTCGTCACATGAAGTTAATGTGGAAAGTAACCTAATTCTGGCCGAACTATGAATTCTCCATTGACACCAAATACGTAAGAGGTGATATTTTTTTAATGACAACAGTCTGGTCAGAGTGCTTAAGACTAAGAGACTCTGGAGAACTTTACACTCATTTTCCCCTCTCGTTTGCACATTATAACATTTTAGAGATGTGCCATTTTCTCATCTTATAATAATACCTGTGTAAGAAATACTGGTGATACATTTTAAACATTATTTTACATATTTACATAAAATACACTTAAACACTGATGTATAAAACACTATAGGCATTTATGGCATATTAGGGAGCAGATAAATGCAATGATACAAACCTTACTGAACTTAAAACTTTCTATAAGATAATGGGACTGAACTCCCACATAAAGGTCTCCTACACAAAACTAGGGTAAAATTCTGGGTGGTTTACCCAGACATTATTTGCTGACATTCTGTTAAATTATTCTGTCACACTCAATGAGGAAATACCCGACAGAAACATAAGTGAACATAGGAAGTTATATCTCAGACAAAACAAAACTGTATGGCTAAAACAGAGAATATGTTGTTAAGGAAAATAGGCTGTGTCTCTTTATATAAACATGACTGCATAACCCTTCGAAGTAAAACAAATAACATGTCAACACTGCCTGTATGTTATATCACCTTTGCTTGTATGTATTTATATATAAAGGAATACTATATAAGGAATAATAGGAATAATAGAACTATTTTAAATATTCCAAATAAATCTTGACACTTAATTTGTGTTTACACAATGCATTAGCAAACTTAGGACTGCCATATGCTTATAAACAGAGGAACATTTAGGTGCATATAAGTGTAGTCACTGGTGACTTTAAATTCTCTCCCTTAGAGCCAATAAATAGGCTGTACTGCAGAAACGCCCAGTGGGTTAAATCTCACTGTGTCATTTTTAGTCTCTGTAAAATGATTGGATGTTGAATGCACTCCAAACTTACATGGCCAGTTTCAACCGGCATTATCCTATAATAATGTAAAATATTCCAAAGTATCAAGCTACAATTTCCCCTTTTCTCCAAACCCTGAAAAGCTATTCTGTATTTTCAAAATGACTGGCAATGACAACAGCCTCAATAAAGCTGCACTTCAGACAGGACAAGCAGTGATTTGCTGCCACCTAGCGCAACACTGTCTGTTGTTTTTTCATTTGCCATGTGAGCCGTATGTGGTGCATTACTGCCACCAACTGGACTGGACGTGAAACATAAAATCACGAGAAAAAAGTTTCCTACACGTTTCTTAAATATATATGGAAACTTATCTATATAATTTAACGCTTCGTGTAGCATTACTGTCAACTCCTATATTACCAAAGCTTTAGTTTTCCTTATCCTGTCTGATTATATTTATAAGCCATCTTTTGTGAGGAGTGAACACACAAACACTCGGAGCAGTGGGTAGCTTATGCATCGAGCGCACGGGGAGCAAAATTTAGGGTTAGGTGTCCTGCTCAAGGGCACAAAAGTTGAATCGGGAAAGAAAAGTGTTTGCTCTCCCCGTCGGGGAATCGAACCCCGGTCTTCCGCGTGACAGGCGGAGATACTGTCCACTATACTAACGAGGAACTGGCGTTTAGTGGCGCCTTTAGATTTGACTATAATACTGTATCTATAATATCGCTAATATAAGATCTGAGCTTATTATTGAATACATGGTTTGAGTTTCTTTCACCTACTGAAACAGGTAAACAGGTTTGCTAATATTTTACTGTTAATATAGATAAACGAACTTTACAAGTATACAGATATAAACAAATATAGATAAACAATATTTTCCAGTAAAGAAATGTGTAATTTGTCCTGCTGAGTGAACACTTGTCACCAGCGCCAGTCCTTTACCGATGTTTACAATCCTCTGAAACAGGCTTCGTTCATGAATATTAATACAGCGTCGTGGCTGGATCCTATGTCAGAACTTTTCGGAGCGACGTCAGAGGAAAGTAATTCATATTCATGAGGTAATCGTTCGCCATAGGAGCGTCACTGGTCCGTACAGCTTTGTACACCCGAACTTTTCCAATTACTTTTGTTTAGAGAAAACACGTCTGTGATTCAAGTAGCTGATAAAACCCACGTTTGTCCTGTTCTGCTAGTCTTTTAAATGTGTGTGAAAAGATGCTAAACTCTTCTGCGAACGGCGAGGCGTCCCAGGTTGTAGTGGATTATGTTGAGGAGTACCTGGATCTGGTGGAGTCTTTGCCCCTGGATCTGCAGAGATGTGTGTCTCACATGAGGGAAATAGACGCCAGATATCAAGGTGAGAGCTTGTGACAGCTTTACCAGTTTAAAACGATACGCTGCTTTGAGTGATGCGCTAGCTAGCTAGCGGCTAGTTACTTGTTAGCACGTGAAACTTGCTAGTTTTTCCTTGCGACGAATGGATATAAGCTTACTAGCAAAGTGCCGCTAGTTTTCATTTATTCACTCATTTTACGGGTATAGAGATGAAGTCGTTTAATCGTTATGTTTTGATGGAGGGCAAAGCGAGTGATCGCTCGAAGCTAACCTTCCTGTTTACAATTATTATACTAAATAACGTTTTCGACTTGTTATATTTGAGAGTTTGGTAAAAAGCTCCTTTAATATCTTGATATTAATATACAGCGTCCGCTAACAATCGGATACTGTACAATCGTACTACATGTGATATAGTCGTTCAGACAACCTTTGTTGTCATGGCTACGAGTGTTAGTTGAAGTTGAATATGTAGTCGATTCGTAGCTAGAGACACAGCAACAGTTTTTAATAATAAAAATATTAATTTTAGTTGCCGTAAAGTGTGTAAACATTTCTGGACTGATTCACGTTTATTGGTCTTGTAGAGATCCTGAAGGAACTGGATGAGAATTATGAGAAACACCGACAAGAATCAGATCCGATGCAGAGGAAGCGCCTCCTTCACTGGATTCAGCGGTCTTTGATCCGCACAGAGGAACTTGGAGATGAGAAGATCCAGATCGCTGGACAAATGGTGGAACTGGTGGAGAATCGCAGCCGGCAGCTTGACTGGCAAGGCGAGCTTTTCCACGCCTGCCAGGACTCCCCGGAAAGCATTGTATCGGTGGGCAGTGCCCCCAGTGTTGTATCAACAGTACCTATGACGCCACTGTCGGCCTCACTGTCAGCGAGTAAACCGTGTGTGGACCGAAGACGAGATGAGACTCTAAGCTCGGTTGACAAGTCTGGTGGGAAGCGATCACGAAGGCAAAAAAGTGGTTCGGAGAATCGGGAAAACTCAAATTATGACATGGAGCACAGCGAAGAGGCTGGTTCATTCACACCAAAGGAGAAAAAGGGCAAGACGGCGTCCACATCATCTAAAAAGAAGAAGAGGTCAAAAAACAAGCAGGATAGAGAGCGTTCACCAACAGACTTTCCCATTGATCCGAATGAACCCACTTATTGCCTGTGTGAGCAGGTGTCTTACGGAGAGATGATAGGTTGTGATAATGTCGAATGCAGAATTGAATGGTTTCACTTTTCGTGTGTTGGCCTGCATCATAAACCCAAAGGAAAGTGGTACTGTCCAAAGTGCAGAGGTGACAATGAGAAGACAATGGACAAAACTTTATTAGAGAGGTCTAAAAAGGATCGGGCATACAACAGGTAGTGTCCGTTTACCTGTTTGCCATTTAAAGGCAGGAAAAGTTTGGTTTAAATATCCATTGTTTAGGAGGGGCTGTGAGATGTTCCTGTAGAATAGAGTTGGTCACTGTTTTGTTTATTTTTTACAGCTACATGATGCAACTGGGTCACTGTTTAGCTACATAGTTGTCTGAAATATTGTTTCAGCTGCAAGCTAGTGTTGTGCATTTTTATTTTTTGATAATTTTGCATTTATGCTTTGTATTACTGTATATATGTTATAAAGAAACATGCTTCATGTCATGTTTGTCCATCAAAAGATGTTAGCATAATTATGTCTTTAATTATACATTGCAATAAACTCCAAGTGGAACAGAAATGGGAAGTATTTTTCATTGATATGCAGACAGTGCTTTGGTGTGAGAAGCACCGACTTAAATGAAGTTGTGATTTGTTCCTCTCAAGTTTGTGTAGTATCAGTTGATGCATTACTCATGAAGTTAGTTTCACCTTTTATTTAAGTATTTACAAGTGCTGGAAAATGAGATTGCCAACCAGTGCAAAATCTGTACACAAAATTCAGATGTTTTGTATATACATGATGATAGATGCAAAGACACTCCAGCATTCATGCATGTAACGCTTGTAAAGATAAGGGAACAAAAAAAGACCTGAAGACGTTTGTTTGGACTCTGTGCCGCAAGCTATGGAAAGACACATTAATTAACATCAGTTACTTGTATCTCACTAGGATTGTGGAGGAATTTATATATCCAGCAAATATTAATTTTATAATCAGTAAATATGTTTTTACATACCAATGCATGTTGCCATTTGCTTTCATCATACAAACCCCATGTCTACAAATGTATGAATTTTTAGAACGTACTAGAGCTGTTTACCACTGATGTGTAACTAAGCAACCAGTAAACCAGAAACTATAGGAAGGTACATTTTTACAATGATAAACCAGAAAACAATGAAAAGCCACCGAATACATTTTCACCAGAACTATCACAAATCTATAAGATTCTAATGCCTTGATTGACTCCGTTTTTTTTTAAGAAATGTAAATGCATTTCACAAAAAATGACAACTGCATGTTCATGCCAGATGCATAATTAGTCAAGCATTATATATCAGTGATCATAGTTGAAAAGCACCCCAGGCAAAAATGTAGGAAACAATAAAAGAAAAGTCACAATCTTACATGAGTAAAGTGCATAAAAACTTAAAAATAGAGATTTCAAAAACTATCCTCCAACAGAGCCAAACAAAAGATCGTTTCAGTGTGAAAACGTTTGTGAATGTGGTCAACTGTCCCTCCAGCTCTGCTCTACGATCGCAGACACCCGCTTCTCATATTCTCGCTTATTCTCTTGATACAGCTGCGCTGCC
This sequence comes from Yasuhikotakia modesta, assembly GCA_036877545.1. Lineage (NCBI taxonomy): Eukaryota > Metazoa > Chordata > Actinopteri > Cypriniformes > Botiidae > Yasuhikotakia > Yasuhikotakia modesta. The sequence goes on along the minus strand of JBAJNP010001788.1, from coordinate 38,245 downwards.
TGGCTGTTTGCTGGGCTGTTGGGATTTGGTTCGTCTAGAAGAGACTGAAGAGAAAGATACATTAAAAAAAATGTTAGAGCACACAAAACAGAAACATTACTACATACATTTTATTCAAATTGCATAAATCGCCTAATTTTCAGAAAGGTCTTTTAAAAGCATTATCCCCCACTTTTAACCCAGGAAGTCACTAAGTGATATTCACTAAACATCCATGAACACGTCACGTGACAATGACAATTGTATGGCACCATTTCCAAAATGGGGGTTTCTTGGTAGGCATAATGGAAATGTTGCCATGGCAACAAAAATGCACACATTGTCACATGACTGAACCTGGGACTTTATTAGTTAAAAGTATGGAGTTAATACTTTAAAAGACCTTTCTAGGTAATCAAATTTTGTGTGACACCCTTATCACCGTGGGTCCTTATGGCTTAATAATGCACCAAGTCATCAAATAGACCAAGAGGGAATCACCATTGTGAATGGGCCCTCCATCTACTTGGGTTAGCCCTGTTTGGACTTTATAATAACTTATTAATAACACAGTTCCTAGGCTACATAAAATGCCTTTTCTACATAAGTGATAGGTGAGGACTAACATATTTTACGAGTTCAAAAACACACCTGGATAGATGTCAGAATGGAAGAAACATCATAAGTTGGACTCCATCGATTCTGAAGAATATCTAGGCAGATACTACCATCAGCATACACTGTAAGAACAGTGAGAAACATTATAGCAACATAACATGCAACATATTCAACACAAACAGCTGTCAGACTGCAATAACCAAACTACTCCCTCCACACTAAAGTATCAAAAGTATTTTAATTAACTTAGCAATAATTAAAAGCAGGTTTTTAAATAGTTTTTGAAAGACAAATAAATGTTGTATCAACACAGGCAGGGTAAGTAAATAACTTAAGTTTCTAAATTAAAACACAGGAAGTGTCACTTACCATTTGGATGAAACATCTTTGAGACAAACCGCACAGTTGGAGGCTTGTTCGGATATTCTTCTGTGAACTCCACAGTGAGCTTAAATGTACCTTGTGTAAACAGCACAAAACCAACATATTTAGGATATTTTCCTTAAAATGTACAATTTATGATGCTTGTTTGTGTGCGTGTCAGCTGAACACTTACCATCCTCAAAAGGTGTTCCCTCTGGGCTGAAAAAAGGAAAAAAAATAACACATTATTCATGGCAAAGGCACTAGAACTGACATTTAAATGACCCTCCCTCCTTGGATTATACAGTTAATGCACCAAGTATAGCATGTTGACCATGATATCAAATAACAAGCATGGGAACCATTTCACGAGCAATCATTTAAAGTTCAGGCTGAGGCCATGTTGACTATCACTGGGTCTTTACGTGCACATATGGCTTGGGAACAAGCGGTCGTTTCAAATTTCTGTCACAAACAATTCAATACACACAGGCTGCATATGAATTTTAGGGTGAAATTAAGGGAGAATATTAAGGGTTAAATCCCTGGGTGACAAGTTTGTCACTTTGCCGTGGGGTTTCCACATTTTTTGACCAATTATTATTTTCTACGATCATACCAGTCCAATATTATTACAAAATAAAAAAAATGAGTGGATAAATCATTATATAAAGATTGTTGTGAATTAACTCATTATACTACTGCAACTTATGCAATAAACAGTTATGTAATAAACAGGTAGATGTTGTTGTGTTAGCTTACAAGTTAGTTTTACTGTACATCTGCGGTCACAACCCTAAACAATAAAAAAACTGCGTATTGTAAATATTGTGTATTTTTATTCTGGCAAGATATAATAGATGTTCAATGTTTTAAAGATTAGATTTCAGATCTAAAAAAGCAATTTGTAAAATTCCCGAAATTTCACGTTTTCAACGACCACGTGAAGCCCTTTCACCATCTTCAGTTACTGTCTTCTTACCCAAATATAACTGCATTCCAGACCATTATGTTGTTTTCGGATGGAGCGCCACTAACACCAGCTGGGGGATCCTCCTGGAGCCTGTGGGACCGAGACCACCGCACTTAACTATAGCTGTTAATTCTCACTTCAATGTGTCAATCATCCCCACTAATAATGAATGAGGCAGAAATCTATGGGTTTTCTAATGAATACAAACAGCAAACATTTATATTTGGTTTGCTTTGTCCCGCAAAATAAGTGCCGTGTTGTCTTCGCTAAAGATCTTCTCTAAACCGGCTTTGTATAGAATTAAACTAGCCACCTAGCCGATAAGCCAAACACATTATAGAGTAATACCACCACGATAACAGACAGTATGATGTGCCAAAACAACCATCTGCTTACTGCAAAAAGGTCGAAAGGGTAATAATTTTGTTTAATCGTTCATATGATGCTCAATAATAGACTTGCCGGATAGGCTGCTATCAAGCTAACTAGCCAACCAGCTATTTCAACAAAACAAACACATCCATCATTTCACGACTCACCGCTTAAAATCCCGCATAAGTCGCCTTCTAGCAGGAGTAGACATCTCTTAACTAGACTGAAAAATAGTGTTGGTGACTATTTCCAACAACAAAACCGTAAACGTCAACAGTACCGATTAACATCAGTTTCTCCTCGTTCCCTTCTAAAGTACAAGACGTCTTTTCACAAGACACGGTTATACCACACTGACCTACATGGGGGTGTTCATTCGCTAAAGTACATTCCAATGTAGATCAAAACGTTTTTTGATACTATTTCTGCTATTATTGTGTTTATAAAAAGCTGAGATAGATTATCGAATTATATTATGATATTTATGGGACATAAATAAACCGAATTTGACGGCGCATTTGACTGTGCGGCTCAAAGCACGGAAATCGTAGAGCCCCCCCTGTTTTTTTAAAAACGTTGGTACGGTCTCAACTATAGCAACAGCCTCGATGACGTGTTGTGAGTAATAAGGTCCGTTTCCGACTGGTGGTCAAGGACCAGAAGTGCAATAGATGACGACAAATTTGACAGATAGACCTAAAGGATGTTTTAGTTTTTGTGCTTTTCGACATCTTATATTTAAAATGAAAAATAAACAATAAAGATAGTCGCCATTTCTATGGGAAGGAGTCAATTTAAAGGCGTTTAAAGGTTTTTAAACCTAAATGCCAATAAAATCGTGATGACATCTTTCCAAATCATTGTTCCATTGTGTAAAAAACGTGAAACAAAAGTGTTTTTGTGTTTAAATGTTAAAATGTGTTTTTTTTTAAAGAACACTGATGTTCGGTTAAATCATCAAACTCTTTTATTCACAGACAGCTGTTTACTACATAAGAGATGACGGCAGATTGGTGTGATGACCTTTGAAAAGCGATGACCTTTAGAAATAAACGCAGAACACTGTCTGGTATTCTTTAACAACAGAAACACAAACTAAACATCATCTCAGTTTGGCCCCAATAAGAGAATTAAAAGGACTTTACAAAATAATAATAATAAACAAGATGTCATACAGGACCCCTTTCAATGGACAAAGCTCTGCAGCACATTCTGTATAGATATAAAGACGTGACTCTGGACGGAGCATTTTAACACCCATGGAAGAGGTGCATGGTGCTGATGGTGATGCGGTCATATTGCTTCTCTGCACTAATTGTTTTAAAGTGCTCTATCCAACTGCTGGCATCCTCCATGCTCTCAGCTGTATCTCCAAAGCCATTATGATGGCCAAAGTAAAGCCCACTGTCAAAGAAATCAAGATGTGAGGAGATGCCCTTTTCCCCAATATGATTACCACTCCCAACATCTGATGGGATGGTTGCATTTCCATTCACTTTTCCATTCATCAAGTGCTGCTCACGAAGACAATGTCCATTTAAAGGGAGTTCTTCTGTCAAAGAAAACAAATACATTAACAAGCCATCAAAAAGATTAAGAACAAGATTAGTTATTTCTAACTGAATGCTTTTTGTTTTGTTTTGCACAACAATTTTTAACAGCTTTTGTTTTGAATTTAGTCTAATTCTTCTAAATGTCCTGTTTTGGAACAACAGTTACGTTGAATAAATTTAGACCTAAACCTTTATACCCTTAACCTTAATATGCCCCTTAAACTAGAGGGAGACATTAGGTTTATAAGAATTGTGTAGTCTGGTAAAACCCTAATCCAGGCCTAAAACTAACCCAAAAATCTGATTATTTTTCACGAATGTTGACTCAGGAACATGTGGAACTCATCAAGAGATCTACATAGTAGTTGATTATTGCTAGTTATAGTAACACTAGAAAGTAGCAGTTGGTTATTGAGAAATTGAAGGAGAGTTTTGGGGGGTGGGGGGTCAGTTTCACTTAAGTTAATGTGACAATTACATCTAAACCTTTGAACCTGAGATTCAAGTCCTGCTTGATGTTGCTTACCTTATCAAATACACAACCCTGGCACAGTGACCTAAATTAACATTACACCACTTGCCTATATTATATTTAAAACAGAATTCGGAGAACATCAGAATTTAGAGATGATTTAATTTAAGACAACACTATCATTTTTCACAAATCCTCAAACTACCACGATCTTCCTATAAATCAAATAAGCACACATTCAAGAGTCATTGTGGATTGTTAAATGAAAGAACATTTAATGAACATAGATGTTACATTGCATCAAGCCTCCTGCGACTCTACAGGAAAACTATTATTGACTTAAATTTGTGTCAGACATAGCCAATGTTTAAATTAGAACTTTGAATTCAGAATACTTTCAGGTTAGGCAATCATGCATTATTCAATATCCAGTACAAAACTGCTTCTCTCATTTACGTCAGACTTTCATACTAAATGTTATGAGAGCATGACAACATTTTTATATAAACTTAAACTGCAGTGTACTTTAAGGATCACCTTAGGGTCAATTCCTATTTATAGCGCTTAGCATATTAACCAAATTAGCATATGTCTAGACTACACTGATAAACACAATAAATCCCCTTAAACATATTTTTATAATATCAACAAAGAAAACTATAACCTACATAGTCTAAGTTTAAGAAAAAGAGACTAAATAGCACCTGGTACTTTCTTACAAGAACAAACATGTATAAAACCGCACAGCAAAGGTCCATGGATGTATTTCATACATTCATGTTAAGATATCCTTTGGCATAAGAGAAGTAAGCATTCAAAAGACAGAAAACGATTAAAAAATAAAATGCACAATTTTCTGCAAATTACTTCTTTAGGAAAAACGTGTAAATGAAAACACCCACGTGTAATTTTCTTTGCTACTATGAAGAAAATATAATGGGTCACTCATATCAAAAGTATCAAGAAACAGCCTTAACCAAAATCAATAAAGGATACCAAACTAGTGTGAATACAATTCACAGCAAAATCTGTGAAAGCGTAATTTAAAGAGCACCTAAAATAAAAATCTCTACATGCTTTAAAGCTGCTAATTTCAGAGAAGAAAACAAAAACATTCCAATTCATTTAATTGTTCTTTGAACCGAAATTGAAAAAAAAAATGGCAACATGGTATTTAGGCAAGTTATTGTGCAAAACAAAACTCGACCCGAGCAAAAGAGCTTCTCTATGTTTATTTAAAATAAAGTGCACACCACCTAAATTCAAAAGGACGGAATGATGCACCATAACTGATTTAATATATACAACATAAACTGAATTATATTGCCACCCAGACACGTCACCAGAAGAGCATAAACTAAGCAAGGGCCAATCCTCCTACAAATAGGCATAGGAATTAGTGCAACGGCATGGTATTTGCATGGAGGCCACGGTGAAGATCTCCAGCTCTTTGTGGGCTGGTGAAGAGGAGCTCTCCATTCTGAGCCCCTGGTGCTGCTCTGAACTGACGTAGCCATTGGACCCCAAATGAAAGGATCCGTTTAAGGTTCCATTCCCACCTGTGGTGTTCAGTGCTGGCGGAAACTCTATGTGCATGTTCTCCATCTGATCGTCTCCGCTGGATCCATTAACACCATTCATGGCCTGATGAATGGTACCTACATCTGCAATGACACGTTTAGAACATGAATAAAATGTAATTAATGACTTCAAGTTGCAACCTATAAACTGATGCAAGTTCTTGTAATTACTGTAATAATCGCCCTTTAAAATATGTTAAAACCCAGAGAAACAACAGGGCACGCATGAAGTTATTAACGTCATCTTACCATTACGTCTGTTGACTTAAAGCCAAAAATGGCCTTCATTTTTGGTGGGACAATCACAGAGACATTAAATCCTTTTTTAAGGATATATTGTGTATAGATTGACTACTTTGTAATCACAAGACCAGAGATGCAGTCCACTAGTACATACATACATCAGACACATTCATAAATCATATACGTTTCAATATACAGTGTAAATTTCCCCCAAAATGCTCCTATCACTCGTTAGATTTACTTGACTTGTAGTGAAATATGAATATTCGAAGGCTTATGCAAATTATTTAGCAGTCCTGACTTACCATCTGTTCTGGCCTTTTTAATTTGATTAGACTCCATGCAATCAAGAGACCTCTTTCGACTGGGTACCGCATTAAGAACGCCCCGCTCTTGGATTAGCTTGCGGTCCCCATAGCCCACTGAGCCATTAGTTGAGAGCCCATTAAGCTGATTGAGTTGCTGGTTCTGGGCATTGTAAAGCTGTTGGGCACACTCTTGAAAGCCTTGGGCATGGGCTAGATCGGCTGCGGTGAGTCCACTAGAGTTCCTCATGCTGTGCAATGATAAAATTAGTGTATTACCATTGCTGGTCTGAGGCAAATGTTTAAAACCACATTCATACACACACACGCGCACACACACACATTGCCCCTCACTGCTTTTAATGACTACATTTTTCTCATTTTTGACACCCATGGTTTTAAACAGAGGAAAATACTGAAACAGATTGTGTTTGAAACAGATTTTGAAACAAATTTAATTTTTGAATACTGTGATACCTCAACTGCAATAGAAAATGACAACACAAGGACACAAGATTTAGGAACACAAAAAAACAAACTGACAATGTGAAATAACACATTTATCCAGTAGTCAGTGCCAATTATCAAATTGGGAATTGTTGTGCAAGTGAAAGAAAGATGAATTCTTCAAGACTGATTTGGGAATGAAAAGAGGTTTGAAACTGGTAAACCGGTCTTGTCCCAAGAATTCACTTAACATGAACAATGGAATAAAGAAGAAAGATTTGAGACAAACTGCCATAGGACAGTAAGAAGGAAAACTCCATAACATTAAACACCACACAAGTATGAAATGTGGTAGCAATGAAAAGAAAACGGCTGGTCTGTTGAAGAAAGAATGACTAAGAAATTGGAAAAATGTTTTCTTGAAGAAACATCACATGCTTTAGGTGCTTTGCAGGTCCGTTATTATTGAAGGAAGAAAATATAATCCCAATCCATCTTCTGATAAATGAATTAAAAAGGAAACAAAAGAGACTCGTATCCTAAAGAACTTTTATAATGGATCAATGTTCGTTCTTATTGCTGAAAGAGGAAAAAAACGGAAGAAACATGGAATCACTTCATAAATTCCTATAGATGTTTCAGGACAGTGAAGAATTCTGTCTTCTTTTCTCCACAGAAAAGACTTTAGATCCATTGCTTAATGTTACTATAAACCACAGCAGGACAATGTGAGATCCCTGTTGAAAGGAATTGTGACAAAAACATGAAAGAACTGAGTGTGTGCATTTAATATTAACAGTGCAAGTTATTTTCTACTGCAGTGGAGAAACTCAAACAATACATGAATGAACAAACCCAGGGCAAAAAAGTTTTTACACTTACCCCTGCAGCGCCTACTAACTTCCTACCCTAAAATCTGTAAGAATACAGCAATGTCACCTTTGGTAGTGCAATATAAACACATCAGTTGTGTTTAGTAATAATACATAACATTAACTTCTAGGTATTAGTTTTTTTACTTAAAATATAGTGCAAACATTCACCATTATTTTTTTTAAATATAACAACGTATTAAGACAATTGGAATCTACTACAGATTATTCAGGCATTAGGACACAATCAAAGAATTGAATTAAGACAAGTGAAACAAACAAAAAAAGACTACTACTGTACTATTGTATTAAATAACTGATGAATGTCAAACATTTATGCTTTGGGTACTGGAAGACAACAGTCCTGCTCTTGTTTGGTTGCGGCGATATGACCTCAGTAGAACTGTAATGTGGATACAATTCTAACTGGAACAAGCTATTTATTGTGAGTGAAAACTCAATGTGTAGAGCCTGGCATTATGATTTGGTAGAGAATACAAGAGATTCTCCCACAGTCTACATCTCATTTTCTAAATGTGTACATAAATCTAAATGTGTACTGTTGTTACAGAAGTTACAGTAAAATTATGTAAATGAAACTAAATATTAGTAATATGATAATTTAACAAAACACAAAAAATGTCCCACTATTGCACCACCACTGAGTGATATAAAGTAAAGGGGTTTGCTTGTTGCTCTTAAAGGGTTTGTTCATTCCTGTATTAATTTATAAACATTACACAAACATATTGTAAAATAAACACACATTTAGATTTAAGGCTGTCTTACTAAATAACAGTTCACACACACATTCATTCCAACACAAACATCTCCAAATCAAACATCTAAAAACAAAATTTCCAGTTGAACAAAATAAAAATTAAATGTTGCACTTCGAACAGACCTTCTCCACTTATTCCTAACCAAATCTGAAGAAATATATGAATGCTTCAAAGAGCTTTTGCAACCAGACGCTTTTGTATGCGGAGGTATACAGTCATCATGGCAGGTCTCAATATGAAATTAACCTCTTAGGTGCAAGATCTGAAATACTTAAAGATAAACAACATGGACAATGTTAATTAAATTTTTTCTGCTAATAATCACTTAGATTATTATCTATAGAAGAAATAGATAAAGTGTAAATATAACACCTGGTTTTCATTCTTATCTAAAAAATGTTCTAATCACATACATTTGTTTATTTGGTGACAAGTTTATGCCACTGGAGCATAAAGACAACAGATCTTTATAAATATATAACAGTTTGTCCCAAAATAGATGTAGTGATTTTGCATGTGATATTTGAATTTCTATTCTGCAATTCCAATGTGTTCCCAATGTTGTGTTTGTTTCTATATTGTCCACAATGTTTAATTACTGTAAATCAGATTTCTAACACCTTTCATTAGAGATCAATTTAATACAAAAAGCTGTTTTTTTGAATTTCCATTAAGTTACTTTGACATTCTTTGAGCTGTGCTACTTTATGCTTTAAAAATATTAAAACATAGTATTTCTAATCTTTTCCATTTTAAATTAAACCAAAATTGTAGCAATGTTTTAGATTTATCACCTTTTTAATCTGCAGGTCTCTATTAAGTGGAGTTACTAGAAAATATGATAAAAACAGGTAATATAGTTAATTTAACTAATTTATAGTTAAATTAGGATTGAATTAATATAGTTAGATTTCTTTAGAGCTTTTTGTAGAACCCTTTTAATTAAACCTATCAAACACTGACTGAATGTTTGTATGTTCCTATCAATGTTTTAAATCTCTACTGATCAGGCTATTTTCTTTCTTTGCTTATTTGAGAGGATATAACATCTCTTTATTTGCCATATAACTAACATCTGACTAAAATTCCATGCAACTAAATCAACTTTGTAAACATTAAGATGCTTGTTTGTGCTATATTCTTAGTAATACAGTTACACAGTTATATCCAGTTACACAGAGTCAGATGTAACTAGTTAAAGGATTAAAATAAAGGACTAAAATAATTAAATTACTTTTGATATTGGTGCTATATAACTTTGGGGTCATTAACGTTTTCTTTTGAATGCAAATAAGATAACAGGTTCAATTAATATGTTAGTGAATTATTTCTCAACAATGTTAATTTGTTAAATGATTTGTAATGGCAAAAATCTGTCATTTAACAGCATCAGGAGACAAACAAGAAAAACTAATTATACTATTCAAATATAACAATTTTATATTATTAAATAGTAAATTTATTTGTATTATATATTAGTGTTATTATATAATAGTATTAATAGAAATATATAGCACTCTATATAGTATTACATATAGTATTCTTATATTACATAATAATACTATATAAAGCATACAAAAATTAATTCAGTAATTAGTCAAATTAATTCACATTAGTGATCAGAGTATCTATTTTATAACCAGTATATAACCACTATAACCAATTTTTAGAAACAGACAATGAAATAAAATATTAATTTTACTGTATTTCCTACTATTACACAAATTTAAAGCAGCCATGACTGACACAGAAAACCTAAACAAAAAAGCATTTATGGACCTAATTTATATTGCATAGGTTTATTAATGTATGAGACCTGCCACTGTTGCCTGCTGAATTTAACCTTGAACACATTGTGAACAACTGCAGCAATTTGCTGGTAAAAGACAAATCTTTTTCGTAAACAGAGAGACTGAAGCATTCATTATTTTCTTCACCTTTGAATTGCTTATTTCTATTCTGTAGTCACATAGCTCTCTCCGCTTGTTGAGGCCTAACACATAACTTCCTAAGTGCCAGTTGTCAGGCCAGGCTTACTCGTAACGAGACTGAGAAGAGACTGATTAGACCTGTCCTACACATACGTCCTAGGGTTAGTCTACAAACAACATGGAAATTAAACAGGAAAATAAATATACAACAATTGCATTGATTTAAGGGCATAATTAAGCAAAGCATGCAGGTCAAAAAACAAAAACTAGCTGTTTCTTTTGAAACGTCTAGGTACAAAATGTCCTATCATTAAAACCAATCACCGCATGAAATACCTCAACAGTTTGCCAGTGTGTTGATACTGAAGGGAGCGATAGTGAGAACGCTCCTAATGCCACAACAGTGCAGTTTCGTTGAGGGAACTTGGAGTGAGTCAGCAGTGTCTATTTGGAAAGCGCTCCCCATTTTCTAGGATTACTTGAAAAAGTCAAGTCATTTCGAATTCAATAGCTGCAAAACATTGAGACGTTCTCTAGAATTTTGCGGTAACAGTTTACAAAATGCATCTTCATTTCTCGTCATCATGTCACTTTCATAAGGTCAAAGGTGACAGATGAATTAAAAAGAACATGTTTTAGCATAAGAATCATATATGGGTAAATTCTGCAGGCGTCATTGTAAATACAAACAGTTTCTCTCTGTGCAACAAAGTTGCAGGGTAAAAGATGAAGACATGTTATTTAAGTGGTAAAACAGAATACAGCCCTAGTATAATGCAAACCCTGTTGATATTTAAGCATGTTTAGGCTCTTCTGCTCTCCTGTACTTCTCACTTGGACCACACATTCTCCAGACAAACCTTTGGATTGAGGGCTTTGGCAAACGAAAAACAAACATGCACAAGATTGTGTTTTGAGTCCCATATCTTCTGCAACGGTACCTATTGCTTGTTTTAAACTGGAATTTGAATATTAGATGTTCATTTAGCCTTTTTGATTTGACCTACTTGTGTTTTTGTTAGGTTGTTAGGTTTGTTTTATGTTATAAATGATGTGACCTCAACTAAACCTATATTATCCAATTAATATCAATCAATGTATAATTTAAAAAAATTTACAGATGTATAATTTTAGAAATAGCACCTTTGTTGCTGATATGCCGAGGTAAATTTCTCATTTCAACTGGATATTTTATCTCTGCCCCAAGATATTAAATGAAGTAAGATAAAGTTGAATATGCTTTAGCCTAGTAAAGGACAACTCAGTAAGAACATAGCAACAGGAAAAAAGTCCAGACAGGCAAGCATGGAATTTTCTGTACATCACAAAGAAATATAGAGCAAGAAATAGCCAGATGAACCAAAAAAAAGGGAGATGAACCAAATATTTTCACCTAAAGGAGAATTTTGGACAGATGCAAAAAAAAGGTCAATAATGAATGAAAAAAAATCATCAGGATTTAAATGAGATTCAATATATGCAGCTAGGAAGACCAACAGACGATTGCAGATCAATAGACGAGATGACAAAATCTTGTGGCTAATGCAAGGATGTTTTCAAGTTTGAAATGGGGATGGTGGTTAGCAGAGTGGTTTTACTTTTGCTGTCATCTTAAAGTACTTATTTCTTTGAAAGGGAGTTTATTTCTTTGAAAGGGAGTTTAAAACATAAGACTAAAAAAACTGAAGGTCTTCTTTTTCTTTATGGATTCCAAATACAGTTTCTTCCAGATTGAAGCAGGTTACGTCCGCACCGCACCGCAATCAATGAAGCAACAATCTTCTGAGTACCACTGATGCCGTTTTCAGATCTTTAAGATCCAACTTCAGATCCAAGTTAGATCTTTAAGAGGTGTTGATGTAGTCTTCTTCATAAAACATCAAAATGACAGTGTTCCTTCACCAAACTCTAAGTAGGAATATACAAGTGTCAAGAGATTGCATGACATGACTTCTTCAGAAAGAAAAAGTAACAGGTGGATTTGTGTCTCAAGAAATTAAGTAGAAGCTTGTGGAGTTGAAGTCTAAAGATAAGTCTAAAGGAGAGGAAACAGATAAAATATCCAGTTTTGCACTTGTGTCGGGCCATTTTACATTTTACATGTACCGGATGATAATATTGACAAACTGGTCAGTACTTGTGTTTATATGCAGCTTGTTCGAATTTACAGTTAAAGCAATTAATTTAATACAAGGAAACATAGAATTTTGATTCTAATTCTTTGATTTTAGGATTTATAGAATTTTAAGAATTTTAAACCTGTACTCCAAATGTATTAAATGTGACTTGTCCGGATAAGATTTAGTAACATAAAATTAATACATTAAGTAATATAAAAATGAGAACCACACTGTTTCTCTTCTGGATTTAACATTTAAAAAGACTTAAACAAATACAAGCCCAAAGCCCTCTCTCCATGTAATCTCTTACCTGGGCCCTACATATAAAATCCTTTAATTTAAAACCTGTTCTGCTTTGAATTGAATAAATGTGACACACTACAGCTGTCTTTGGGAATTTCTGTCTGATTTAATACTGCCTGGAGCGTCAGTGGCACTACCACTGTAAGACCTTTAAAACATTGCTCATACTGCCATAATAAAAATAAACATCAACAATCCTATTCGTCTGGTTGCTAAGTGCACATTTCATCATCGTCTCAAAAGCATTTCCAATTGGACAATAAAACTCACATGCAACAATATACATAACCTTTATATTCCCAAACTCATGTTTCTTCATGATAATGAATGCCACATTATTAATCAGCATTATAACAGATGTGTTCTAATGTGTTTTAATAAAGGTTTATCATCCAATATATATATACACATATAATGTGTAGTGTCTGTATGTCATGAAAGTTTAAGTTTAGGTGTAAGGTGGGACGACAACCACAACAATCAGTTTGAACTGAACATATTACAGTAAATTCTATAGCAAATGAAACACAAATCTCGCTCTCATGAATCACATGAGACAATGGGCATATTCAAAGTTATAGTTATAAAGTTACAAAACTTATATATGCATATGTTTTAATTCTGTACCACCCACAATTCATTCGCAGATGCTCTAACATTTACCAATTTTACAAACACACTTTTGAGTGTACTGCTAATTTTAGACGTAAATTAGACTTCAAATGTCAGTATTGCAATTTTTTTTAATTCAGTTATTATTTGAAATAGGGCAACAACTTTATTAATAGTCTCATTTTAATAAACTGCATTACCCCAATGAATTAAACTACATTAATGTTAACATTGTGCTAGGACCGAAGCTGAATATAATGTGGCATTCAAAGAAGAAGAACAACAACAAAACCTGGTATCAAATGTGTAGATCTTTTGTTTTGCAAACTTCATATTCTTTAGACCACAAGCATGCAAAAACACATGCAAAAAACATCCAAGGGCACCAATTTATCTGATGTTCCATAGAGGACATAAAACCTTTAGTTTTACCAACACGTGAACATTGGTAACAATTATTGTTAATTATATTGTAGTACAATTCATTTTTACACTTTAACACACATTTTAATTTAGTAATTAAGATACAATAGAAAGCTTTTAACTGTAATTATAAATTTAGCTAAAATATATTTAATGGCAGTTCAGTAAATAATGGCTGGTTTCATGCTTGTGCCTCTGAAGAACATCAGCTCAGTTATATTTATTATGTCCAACATTATTTATATAATATGGCTGATAAATTAACTGGCTCTCCCAAGTGACATTTCTCATTGTTAGGACATATGGACAAAAATGTTCAAAACAAACTCTTGCCTTCTCTACAATGATCAACATGAGTACTTATGAAGTGAAAGGGACATGTTTTTGTGACACCCCACAGTATTTTGACCAGAACCAAAATCTTAGCATGGTTGATTTATAACAAGATCAAAGATGTCTAGACCAGAACACTGAACAGTTTCTCTCAGAATCCCTCTGCAAAACAGTCAGCAGGAAATTCTTATTTTAAAAAATATTTTCATATTAATAGTGGTGCACTTGTTAAATGGCTTTAACTGTAAGAAAAACTATTACAGAATTCATGCACAGGTCAGGTCAGTATTTAAACTGCGATTTTTAATGAGCGGACAATCCTTGCTTACTATTGGTTGACCAGTGTTTGAAGACATTGTAAATGACTCAAACACAATAAACAAACACATGATGTAATCATGTGACATCATTACATCAGTATTACTGTGCCGCTGCATCTGCAAGTTGCTGTTTATGAGTTGGAACACATTGTTTATTATATCATATTACATTAAGGTGTTTGGCATATTACATTAAAATTGGCAGCCCTCAGACATTAACCAGTAATTAGCACTGTGCAGCTAGTGATCAGATATTAAAAGTAGTGACTGTTCTTCGTTTCCCGTTTTTGACGGCTTTAAAAATCTCAATTACTAAATGCCTTGCAAATCATTTGGCTTAAAGGTCAGATAATAAAAATGAGCTGTGATGGTCTACAGAGACATTCTGAACACTGCACAATTGTTCCTGACACCACAGGGTTGAAACAGTTTCTCATGCTGGATTTCTGCATATGTCCTAACAACAGAAAAGCCCCTTAGCAACAGAGAAGAGTTTTCCAGAAAACTATAGCTGCTGTTTGCTTTTGAGTTATGAGGAAATGTGCAAATGTTTGCAACCTTGTAAGAAAAACACATTTAAACTCAAAATATGAAGGAAACAAAAAGGATATATTACCTCTGCACTTCACAGGGGATTATAGAAGACATGATAGAAATCATCATATTACTGAATTCAAATACATTTCACATTCAGCCAAAACCAAGCCAATAATACCAAATCTGGTAACATTAAAGAAGAACTCCATCAAAACACTTTAAAATAAACTGCAAATTAATTCTTATTATTAATTACTCTCACATAGTCTGTAGGTTTATGTAGTTCAATATTGTTTTAAATCAAGATTAAGTCACTTATAAAATAATGATGTAAAACTTCTACATAATTTTATCATTGTAAAACACTGTCCTGTACTGTGTAAATAGACAAACCAATTTACTATTACCCATGACAATCTATAAACTTGTTTTATATCAAGAAAACTGGGAGAGAAATTCCATGTTAAAGTAATAAGAGTACCAGTTACTTGGATTTAAGTAATCGGAGAAAAAAAACTGATTTATAGTTCTGGTTTGAAACCTGACTGGATTGTGACATTACAACAGTGATGTATGTGTACATATAAAACTTCTTAGCTGGTCAACTATATTTCTTTAAATTATTATGGTGATTTAATAATATTTTATGTCATAGTCTACCTCCTAGGACAATGTTGCTCATATGTCTTTATAAAGAAGGCTCAGGAAATCTCAAGATGACTTAACTAAAAAAACAAAACAAAAAAAAAACTAGTGGCATCCTCCCATATCATCTCAGCTATGGTGGAAAAGCAACAGATTCACATGCATTTAAGCTTTGATGGAGCCCTTCTTAAATGAAGCACCAGTCAGGCATTTGTATGAATGTAGAGGACAGAAAGAGAAACAGTTACTTTGAATGACCTCTGAGCAGCAGTTAGATAAGACTTACTCTGCCTTGGCTCCCTGGACCAGGAGGGTGTTAATACAGTCAATGCTACCAGCACGGGCCGCTTTGTGGAGGGGGGATTCTCCCACATAGTCCTACAAAACACAGAGAGATGAAACAAGTCAGTGAGACGTCAGGTCACTTGGGAGCTGGTAGCTAATTCCTGTCATTTAACATTGAATATCCTTTACCAAAACTAGGGTAAAAGTAGCTTTAAGCCTACTGCTAAGGAGTTGCTTTGAAATCATAGTAAATGTTCTTGCACATTTTACTTTCATTATACTTTTTTAAAATTACTTTCGCTTATAAAAACAAACAAATGCTCAAAATAATATTATGAAAAACAAAAGAATAGAACAATGTAAATAAATGACAAACAAAAGTAAAACAAAATAAGACAGATGATAAGACAAAAATTATCTAAACAAAAATAAGACATGGTATATAACAAATAAAAAAAAGTTTTTCCCCCACTGTAAAATTATTGCTTAGTGTAATCACCATGTAACACCAATAACACCGATATATAAAGAAGGACGTGATTTCTGTGACCAGAATTGTGGAAATAATCACATATAATGATCATGATTGTTTTCAAACAGGTCTTTCTAAACACCCACATCTGTGCACACAACACACTCACGGTGAAGAGAAACAATGTGACATTTCTATTTACTTATATTCTCTTAATTGAATTCACGTGTTCCAATAACTATAAACCAAGTAGTCCCGCAGAATCTCATCCCCTCAAGTGTGGGACTACTTTCCTACATCACAGATTCAGAATCTACAGCTGCAAGACTTCAAAGCAGCCTCAAAACCTCTATTACAAATTCAATAATGTCAGCAGTGTTTTTACAGTGGTAACTATGCCAAACCAATACAAAATCAGTGCTGTTCTTGGAGATACCAAAACATTAAACGTCTCGCCCAATCAGATTGGACAACCAGTACCAAGTGTTGCATAATACTTTTTGAAGTGCACAATAATAAAGGTTTTCTCGATTAGTGATTACATCAACATTACAACATTATTTTTAAGCCATGATGTAATACTCACAACAGTTTTTTGGAGCCATTTCACATTCAGCAAGTATAACCACAACTCTGAGCGCATCCAATTAGATTAAACATATTTTTCAAGAGCACAAATATCTGCACACCACTGCCCATATAACTGATAGTGAGAATGCAATCTCTTCATCACTACCCAGCATCATCATTTATTCAGAACTTGTGGATCAGCCAGTTAGAGCAGTAAAAGGACTCTCAACAGGAGTCCTGAACCTCTCACCCTCACAGAAAACTGCCGAGACAATCTAGAACCCATCCGCTGAGCAACAACCCAGCCCTTTCAGCAAAAACTGTGATTCATGGCTGAAGAATGTAGGTCAGTCTCACGCCCGGTAGCTTTTTCCCTGGCAGGATTAATCTGAGCGGTAAAAGACAAGACTGCGTATAAGAGATCACTCGAGGGGGCAGGTGATGCCCTTAAATGATTAATGGTGATTGGCTGGAGCGAACGGGATGAGAGACATGCCTATATTTGGAGAACAGCAACACTCTATCGGTTACATAGCAATAGTAGAGTAATCTAATTGTCTCCAATGACTGGAAATGGAGAATCTACAAAAAAACAAACTGCTCACATGGTAAGGGTGTAATGATATACAAATGTCACTGTTTGGTTAATATCACCAACGGTTTTGGAGCCAGTTTGGTTTGCTGTGGGGACAGGATTCATGGCACGGCACCAGCAAAGACGAAGAACACGAGATTTACCTTTAACTTTATAAAAATAATACTTACAGGTTGAATTGTAGGAGATTCTGTAGAAAGACATTAAAAACCGTCCCTGCATTTTATAGAGTCAAACTTTATCAATAGCCATGTCAATGTCCACCATAGTTTTGCTAAATATGGGTTTTTTCTAAAGTTGCAGAAAAGCACTGAAGACACTAACAGTAGCTATGGGATTTGATTGTTTATTTCAAAGATGAATTTTGACCATCTTCTGTGGGTTTCGTAATTTTTTATTCGTCAAACACCTGTCAAATTTTGATTCCGATTTTTATATAAAATGATCACAAAGAATTAATCTTACATGTAAGTTAATAAAACTGAAAGTTTTGATTCTACATTCTGATTGGATGAGCTGCATTTGTGTACCTGCACCTGCGACCACAAATCAATCAAATTCATAATTAATGCAGCAATAACGACAGCCGTCCAATAATTCAGCATGTTCTTACCTGTTTGTTAATATCAGCCCCAGCTTGCAGCAGCCAAAGCAAACACTGAGGATGACCCCCGAAGGCAGCGATATGAGCGGGAGTCTGGGCAAAGCGAGAAGTCACTGAGTTCACGCCACATCCCACATGCACTAGACGCATAACACAGTCCAGCTGGATAACATAGGAGGGAAAACAGTAAAGAGTGCCTTTAATTAATGTCTGAAGAACACAGGTTGTACAATGACTGCAGCCAATTCAAATATTTAGAAAGTGGGCAGAAGCTGTAATACAACTTATTAAAAACACTTTAAGTATGACAAAACTGTTGAATTTAAGAACTTTTTACACAATTAGCTTAAATCAATTATCAAGGCACTAGGTACAGTTTAAACTGAAGCAATGATAAGCCACATACACCAACCAGACAGACACTTTTATCAGTTGATGTCAACTGGGTGAAGGTTTGGCGGGTTAACCATTTAACCCTGCTTGTAGATGTCATAACTAACTAACTAACTAATCTGGTGACATAAAGCATCTTTCTTCAGTGACAGCCATTTAAACACTTCCTTCTATTCTGATAATAAACATTTACAGGCAACATACAGTATTCACTGCAAATAATTTATTATACAAGTGTAAAAGTCATTTTGGGACATGACTTATGTTCCAGGGTAAGAGGAAAACATTTGCACTTGACCCAGTATTTTCCATTTAGCCATTTTAGATGAGATATTTACAGTTTTGCTTTAAGGTTTCTTGAACTTCTGAAAATCTGAAGTTTCACCCAGCATCTTCTGTTATTCATCTACTGCCCTTAAACGACTCGCCCGAACACTCAAGTGTCTTAAAACAATATACACACCCTGTACAGCCCACAACACAGAGAAAGTGGGAGTGGCAGTACAGCAGAGAGTTATTTCCTCATAACTATTTTTAGTAGTAATGAGATTCCTCCCTGATTATGATTCAACTGAAGTATGGAGAGTTGAAACTGTGTTTTCTGAAACAAACAAGATCAATAAACAAAGCCAAACAATGCCATCAAGGCCAAGCATATCAGACAGAGTTGTCAGTCTACTATGCAGCAAAGTTTATAGCCAAGATATTTGTTGACACTAAGGAATTAACTATACTCCAGTTTCTTTCACTTTTTTGAAAATGTAAAGCTTTTGGTTAAAATGCTAATCCCTTTGTTTTGTGAAGCTCAACTAGGTCAATATTTCACATAGTTTTCTCAAAACAAACCCAGTTCCTACATCATGCTAACTTATGCATTTAATGTGGTTTGGTAAGCGCAAGAAATCTGAGAACACAATGGCTACGCAGCAGATAATGGAGAGAGAGAGAGAGAGAGAGAGAGAGAGAGAGAGAGAGAGAGAGAGAGAGAGAGAGAGAGAGAGAGAGAGAGAGAGAGAGAGAGAGAGAGAGAGAGA
>JBAJNP010001788.1:0-18459 GCA_036877545.1 Yasuhikotakia modesta | reverse complement strand
GGGAGAGAGAGAGGGAGAGAGAGAGAGAGGGAGGGAGAGGCACACACACAGATAGAGAGAAAAACTACCTTACTTGAGGCAATATTACGTACAGATCTCGTTTCTTTAACTGCAACAGAGGTTGTTTTGCATAGGCCAAAACAGACTGACGCATTACTAACTTTTACCGTC
This sequence comes from Yasuhikotakia modesta, assembly GCA_036877545.1. Classification (NCBI taxonomy): domain Eukaryota; kingdom Metazoa; phylum Chordata; class Actinopteri; order Cypriniformes; family Botiidae; genus Yasuhikotakia; species Yasuhikotakia modesta. The sequence goes on along the minus strand of JBAJNP010001788.1, from coordinate 18,288 downwards.
ACTTCAGCCGCACGAAATTATTACGCAATTACGGTTTGGCTCGTAAACGCACATTTTAACTGACATTTGTATGACCACGTTTTTGCGTTTCCGCACCAGCACGTTAAGCCTGTTAAAACCTGACGCTGGAGATGGAGACGTAGTCAAGCCAAACGGGGAAAAAACGATCAAGCAACTCTGCCATTCACCCAATGCATGCATTTCAGCTCACCTCATTAGTTTAAGTCTATGTATACATCAACGTACACTATGCCAATACAACTTTATTTTAGTTTCACATAAACAGGCGATTTATACTATATAACTGTATAGATTCGTATGAGCAACATCGCTGATGGCTGAATCTTATATTTTGTCTTTAACTGTAGGAGCAGATGGCAGATCGTGTCTGGTCACGTTGCATTGTAATTTCCCATTAATAAAGCATAGCTTGTATAATGACGCGAAACGCACATACGCATACATATTACACGAACAGTTCCGTACCTTTCCAAAGTGTGCAGCCCAATGTAAAGGTGTCCACCCGTAAAACGAGTCTTCAACGGAGAGCTGGTCTGTGCTACATTGGAGGAGCGCGCACAGCGCACCCACATCTCCATCTCTACACGCCCGATGAAGAGGAAAGCGAAGGTTAAGCACCTCTTCGCTAGAAAATCCAGACTCCAGACCCACCGACATTAGTGCACCCGCTTTACAAATGTCTAAAACACAAAACGACACGATAAACGATGAACGTGACGAAGAACGATGTTGTTAAACACGTCGCCCTCAGCAAACAAAGCTCATACAAAAAAGAGGCGGCGAGACGCACGGCGTGCCGCGCTCACACACACTTGCGCACTCGCGCAAAGGGCAAGAAACTTCGCGGGAGAAGCTCTCAAATCCAGAAACGGCTACCTTGACACTATGGATTGGACTCACAAACGCACGTCGCAATATAAAGGTGTGTGAAAACCAGAAACGGATTTCATTTGGCTCTGGTCTGCAGGTACGCATAGGCTGTCAGGACCAGGAACGGATTGCACTCGCGCATGCGCAGTGGAACAGAAACGTGTCTCAAAACCAGAAGTGGAGCGATTGTTAGCATCTAGCATGGCGCAAAGTAAACGTGCCACAATAGCGAAAGCTGCCTTTACGTCATAACTCAATGGTAAACGAGCATAATGCATTATGAATATACACATTAATTTTAGTAAGATTGTTAGCATGTCTCGGCGCATAACGGACCCCCACTTCGCTTTAAAAATATCGTGTCAAAGGAAATCTACCTTTACATACTACATGTATATTCTTTAACAGCATTAATGAATAATAACACACATTTTTGTTACGTTATGAATACATGTCAGACGATTGTTCAGATATATACACACAATGGGCAATAATGCAAAACAGACGCGTTCATAAGTAAAACTCTCATGTTAGTTTAATAGGTAGAATAGCAAACTATACACTAAAAGTGACAACAACTTCAAATGGTTTGCGCCACATACCAAATAATCATTAAAATAAAGTTATTGACAGAACATAAGGTGCTAGACATCTTAATGTAGGGGGAACATCAACTATGATCTGTTTAACACTTAAAAATGAACATTTCCAAGCAGATCAATAAATAAATTGCACCTGACAGAGCAATGGATTCATTGGGGGGCAATGATTAAAATAATCTCTGGGTGGGTTATTATCTATAAATCTAAACACATAAATATAAAACACACACCTACAGACTTATTTATACATATATTAAAAAACAGTGTATGACATTTATAGAGGGCTTTGCCACCACACAGACATGATGGTGGACAACCAGTTGATAGTGTATTGCGAAACTACAAGAGGCACTTCAAAATAAAAAAGGAACAAAAAAGAACTTAAATGACCAACAATGTACTTCATGTTTATTTATGAGTAGTGTTGAGACCCAGAGCGTTATTTTTTACTTTGACCTTTAATAACCTTGATAAGCGAGTGAATGCATGTAATTTAGCTTTCAAACAACTTCTTGAAAGCACTGCTAATCTCCTGGATCATATCAGAGGTGGTTGTTGATCTGCCATGTTTGTGGAAGGCCTGGCGATTGCATTGCCTTGTTAGAGACGTAGCACCGAATGCAGCTACCAGTGAGGGATTTATACTGGAAATAAAACATTCAATACAGTGTTACTCAATACAAAATTAGCTTCATTGAATCAATGAACGGCTTGAGAAGACGAAGCAGGTCTTACCCTTTAGTTGCATCTGGAGATGAGTTGAATGCCCAATGGGCGAAGACCCCCAAAGAGCCAGACAGCAGATCCCCCTGCCCCCCGCAACGGCGCCCACTGCCCTCTTGACTGCAGGTTAGCACTACATACAGCCAGAAAAACACAAGTTAGAAAGAAAAAGACACAGTACACTGGAACCCTATGGAGCGTTTTAAGAAAATGACTAACCGTTCTTTCCATCAGTAATTATGTCCTCCTCCCCTTTCAGAACCAAGGTCAGGTGACCCATAGCTATGCTCAGCTGCTGGGCTCTTCTCTTGTGGTCGGTGTTGTCCAGTGGCTCATGGTGCTGATAAACAGAAATACTGTTTGTTTAGCCTATATAACGCACTTGTTTGCCTATAGCAGATTCTATTTCGGTTTGCTTTAACAGCCTTTTAAAACAGCTTTTAGCAGCCATCCAATCAAATCACAGAAAGTATCTATCAGAAAATTTATTAATTTATTTTAAAATTGAAACAAATATAGGGAGAAAATGGTGATCTGTGTTGGCTGACCACGTCACCAGATTATCCAAGGCAATGTAAACAGGGCCATAGTTATAAGTATACATTGTTAGTACAGACAGTTAAAATGTATTAGCATATCAATAACTCTCACCATGGCCTCATACAGACGACTGAACTCCATAATGTTGGGCGTGAGGATTCCTCTCTGATATCCTTGAATGACTGACGGTTCTTTCGCCACTAACCAAAGTCCATCCTGGAACGAGGCATAAAAACATGTGTGTGCAATAATATCCTGTTAGCTACCTTCCTATCTTCCATTCGAACAAAATGTTTACTGTTTAACACAATTTATTATAAAACTGTTACACTCGGGTGTTTGGTTCGATAATACGTATGCCTTAATGCCCTTTAAGTCACTTTGGATAGAACAGTATGACAGATGCATGAGTGTAAATCTATGGTCAGTGTTTAATGTTATTTGGCAGACCGTTCTCAATACACCATGAGCACATATTTTAAAGCCATGCATGAGCTGTCAAAGTCCTTTAAATACACTGGCAAGCATCACTACTCACAGCATCAATGATTATTGGGATTCCTCTGAGTTTTGATCTCTCTATAATCTCCTAAAAAGAAAAAAAAACATTGTTTGACATCATTGTATTCAACCAACTTTAATTCCAAAATTAATTTATGTGAAAATTCATAAAACTGGCAAAGTTTGCAAAAAAAAGTTTTACTCAACTAGTCAAAAGCTTAGACACTTATTCTTTGTACTGTTTTCTAGATTTTACAATGACTGGAAAATGGGAAATATGTTGTGGAAAGTATTTAATAAATAATGTTCCAAACCAAAAAGTCTCTACTTTTCCATAAAGTATTCTCATGTATCTTAAAATGTTTTTACAGGATGGATGTTTTGCCTGTTTTTCCTTTGCTTTCGGGTTGTAATTTTCCAATTTTAGTTTTGTCCAAAAACATGGGCTCAATTTCTCTAACTACAAAAGTATTTTAAACATTTATTAAAATCAAATGTTTTTAAAAATCAGTGTACACATTTTTGACAGGTGCTCTATTTTGCACTTAAAAGTACCAAACAAAGCTTCATTCATGTTTTACATATTAGTACTAACACAAGCCCCACATAGAAGTGATTTTAAAGCATCACTCATGCCTTTGCATTCTTCAGAAGCGTATCGTCCCTCCCTAGCCCTGGTCCCACGACCAAACTGTGAAGTCTGGGCAGCCATTTCTCAATCTCCTCCACAGCATTGGGACTGTCTCTACAGTTACAGATAAGAAAAAGAACACAACACATTATAACATCATACCAAAATCTCCCAGCATGCCCTGAATCTGAGCCCAGAATAAAACGCTATTCAGCTGGCCTGGTGGATTGCATTATATCCTGAGGTCCATATTAAGTTACTTCAGAAACTCTTGTTTGTTGGCCACCACAGATATTTAATACAATTCACTCATACTAAATGTTTGTATTTAATGAGATTCCTGCTCACAGCACTGGATGGACGATGAGTTCAGGACTGTAGGACTTGATCACTGGAGCTGCGTCTTTGGTGCAGAACACATGAGAAAGATCAGCTCCCTAAAAAAGAGAAAAGGTAACCAAGACACTAAAATGAAAGATTTCTCACTCTTCTGATTGTGTTTTGGAATACTTACGGCTTTTAAAGCTGAGATAGCTGCAAAATAAGGTGCTCCTGTGTACCTATCAAAAAAGATACAAGTATATTTTACCAGGCATGAACAAAAAAGGGTGAGATAGGAACAAAACAGCCAGCAAAGTACAACTTACTACTCACTCACTATGAATGTTTACCACAGCACACTTAGCTAGTCATTTGGTAAGTGAATATCCTTGAGAACAATCTGTGTTTTACTTACTCCTGACATCCTCCAATGATTCCAATACGCCCATCCTGACCCTTGTGTTTTTTAGACGTCAGTGGAGGAATCGTGTTTCTTACGAGAGGTATGACACTGTCCATTGTGTTGGTGCCCAGGGAAAATGAACGTTCTATAACTGAAAAAAAAAACGGTAATAATTATTAATTAAATCACATTGAGTTCCACAACTCTGATATACCAGTCTGTATTTTAAAAGGAATTCGTGCAAATAAACCTTGTTAAGCTGTTGTATGCTACTAGTTTTAAATAAACACAGCAGGATGCATTTTTAAACTTCATTCAGCTCTTTTCCATACAGACAGTTCACAGTGACCACATCTAAAGCTCCAAAAAGAACATAAGTCATACAGTAAATTTGTGAGGAACAGACTAAAACATCTCCATTTTGCATATATGAACTGGCACATTGCATTCAGTAATAATACATTCGAGATCCAATGGCATTTGGTATCAAGTTGAGCAATGCACTCAATGTAAAAACCTAAATAAGGTTTTGGATCTTCTGTAGATGGATTTAGCACTGAACTAATACTTGAACTGGTGACAAATACTTGAATGTAATCATTGTCCTTTTTGGAGCCTGACACACAAAAACACAGCATATAAGTGTGGAATAACTCCATGGTAAGTAAACAATAAGCACATTTTATTTTTCACTAACAATTCATGCAGCAGAACAGTAGTAAAGTTACTAGTAAAGTAAAACGTTATAGACTTTTGACAACATAATGAACAGCAGGTTCTTTATTAACGGAAAATGACTGTACACCAACATTCAACGTCATCCTCGTCCATGAGCAGACCTGGGCCAGCTGATTGGCTGTGGCTGGCAAACTCGCTCAAGACAGACGGACGCTTACGATTTCCAGTAGAGGTATGTGTGAGGGAAACTGTGGGGTTCGTGTGAGGGATACCAGAGGGCTGTGGAGCGGTCGGTGCTACGGAAGATATTGTGCTTATGCTCGTAAAAATCTGGCCCAGCATCTGGAGCATCTGCAACTCTCTGGAATGTTCTTCATCCCTGCGCTTATCTTCTGCCTGAAGACGCTGCTCCTCAAGCCTGTAGAAGCTCTCTTCTGCTTCCATGCTCTGTTCTAAAAACTTCTCCATCAGTTTCTCCAGCGACATGTTCGCGAACCGTTTCTTGCTACGCCGTGGCCTGCTAGCTGAGGACGAGGCTGTGCTGGCCTTTGGCAGGTTGCTCTGTTTAGCTGGAAAGGAACCTTTGAAAACAAAGGACATAAGAATATTACCAAAGCGAATATATATATAAAAAAACGTAAATCATGAAACATGGGAGATCGCTGTGGTTCTGACCAACCACAATAAGTTATGAGTACGTACTCATGCCACCCACTGTCACTGGAATGGGGAACGGTGGATATTCAGTTTTCACTTGATGCTCCATAAAGGAACATTCACCACTGCCATCTATGTGAGTCTCCTGTAACAGTTCAGTACTCTCAGCATCTTCATCCATCGTCTCATCTCCTCCAACAGCAACACTATCCATGTCCTGCCTCTCTACCAGGGATCTATTGCTCAATATCCTCTCCATCTCGTCGTAGAACTTGCACATCCCATTTTTCTTGGATCCCTCCTTCGCCTGAAAATACTGCCTCTTTAAGCTCTTTACCCGTATCCTGCATTGGTCTGGTGTCCGATCGAAGCCCAGCTCGCACAGACGGTTCGCAACGTCTCGATATACGTGACTATTCCTAAAGTTTCCATCCAGCGCCGTCTGCACGTCGTGTTCACCCCAGATATTTAACAGCGCCCTGGTCTCCAAGTCCGACCACAGGAAACCCCGCGTTGCATTCACTAACATTATGTTGTATAAGCAACCGAGCACTCCAGCAAATCATCGAATATACCGCCGCCTTGCATCTATTAAACGGAGAGTGCTGTGTCTAAGTTGAACGATGTTTCATGCAGTTTTCGAGTGCATGATGACAAAGGCCTAGCCGAGTTGCAGAGATTAACTGAGCTGGTTTATGCAAAGCTGCTTACAACTTCACCAGTGTTTACCCGCGCCAACCACACCGAAAACGTCACTGAAATATTGCGTACTACGTCAGAATGATCGTGTGGTACACGCACAGGGGTGAATACACAGTGAACTTTAAGAATACCTCCACAAAGTTGATCTGTACAACAGCAAACCGATAGAAGTGTATTCATTTCGCCATGTAAGCTTAATAGACTGGGTTCCAAAAACATGAGAGCACGCAGGACACTTAAGATTTCCAATGCAATTTAAACCATAATATAATATGATTATTAAATCGACATTTTTAAAACGTGTAGGGGATAAAGAAACATTAAAGCAAGGGCAGGGATACACACGAAATGCTAACTTTTTGTCAAATGATTGTACATTAAAATACAATCAGAAGCATTTTCACTAGCGACCTCAGACTTTTGGAGCCCACTGCTTGTTTATTAGATGCCAGTCTCCGACTTTCTTTGCTTATACATTTACCTTTATCGTACAGCAACAACGCTGCAATTGTAATAGTTACAGTTATCACGCCAATAAGTGAAGGTCCATGCATTCCGTCCTCCTCAACCTGCTCATAGTTTGGGAAACCAACCAACGGTGAACTGCGATCTTACCAATTGACAGACTTAGTGGCCGCTCAGAGAAAATGACGATGGCACGTTTAAGCAGATTCATCAAGTTCACTGGGCAACACAGTTCAAGCAGGAAGAGAAAGCTGTGGAGCTTTGTTCGGATATTAGCTGTAGTATCCAATCAGACGACAGGAACAAAGTTCAATATTTATTCTGCTTATGCATCTGTGTTACACGAGTTTGTTCGTAGGATTGTCGTGAATATACGCATGTATTTGTCCGCCCACTTATTATCATCAAACTTCCGCTGACGTTTTCTGCTCTCTCGCTTATACGTGTTGACATAAGGGAAATTCTGTCCTTTATTAACATAAAATAGTCCCAAAACAACGGTACGCAATGTAGCGAGGTCCGGTTACATATAATATTTAAGCTTTGTTAACAAAGTGTTTGTGTGGCCCCGCCTTCGTAGCGCACTTCCTGTGACGTCACCTCTGGAGTTGAATTGGCGCCGCCCACCACTGTTAAAACCAACTTCAAACTTCTGCAGTAGTGCTACAAAGTTGGATTTGTTACTATTATTTCAAGAGCAATTGGTAACTTTACACGAATATGATTTTATTTCGCTTTGCTTTTTCTAAGGACGTCAAAGCGGACGATGTAAAACCATGCACTTTAAAACACAGGGGGCAATAGCCTGTCCGCTGGCTTGTTTATATAGTGTTTATAAACTGAAGAGTTGAGTGGAAGGGACTGGCATGTGTTTGGAGTCATGCCTCAAGCCACAAGGACCAAGAAACCCGACGTGAAAATCGTCATTCTGGGGGACATGAACGTGGGAAAGACATCCCTGCTCCACAGATATACGGAAAGGAAGTTTAAGGACACAATAAGCACGGTCGGAGGGGCGTTCTTTCTGAAACAGTGGGGCCCCTATAACATATCCATATGGGACACCGCAGGTATGTCTGTCTGTATTATTAAACAGGTGTATAAAAGAGCGTGTAACTGATTTTGGGGGAGAAATACGGTGGTAGTTTTCTCCATATGGTTTACAATGTAAGGGAAAATAGCAAATGATGTTCAGATTGTTAGTGTACGAAAGGCTTATGAATTGTGAGAGCATTATTTTACTGTAAATACTTACATACAAGTAACTGTGTCAAGCTGTGTGTTCAAGTTCCAGGTCTTTTTCAATCTTTGGTTAAACATGTTTCTTATGTATTTGTTCATTACAAAACTGCTTTTCTGATCTTCTGATCTTATTTCTTTGTCACATACGTTTCTGGTCATTTTTCTGATGATATACATATAAAAACTGACATTTTAAATGGGTGAAGTTTTAAATGGGTGAAGTTTTCAAATTTTATAACATTATACAGTAAAATAGATTTTATGTTTATATTGTTATATGGATACTACAGGTTTTAGATTAGCTGCATGTCTCACCTCATGAGAAATGCTTTGCTAGACATGGTGAATGTTTGAAAACTGCAACCATTAAAGGTGATTATTAACAGCTCTCAAATCCACGACAGAAATTAGCAACAATACTTACAAAACTTCACTATTGCATCAAAACTGTAAAATAATCGAATCCTTGGATGAAGAATCTAGAAAAAAACTATAATAGAAAAACTTTCTTTTTTGCGCAAAAACTCCTATGGAGTTTTGCTGTTACGAAAAATATGTAATAGCCCCAATGTAGAAAGCATCTCTTTTCTGTTCAGTCACTTCCTATGAAGTTTTGTTCTGACGGATGACCCCATGTAACAGTGTTGTGGCCTCTCATCAGGCAGAAAGTCACATGCTTGTGAGCGAGCCACAGTCTGTCTGAATGTGTGTGAGGTTCCTGTTCGCTCATGCACAGTCAGATGTTGGGGGTTTTAAAGCTGTGGACTGTAGTTCAAATCAAATTCAAATTTTATTGGTCACATACATAATCGTACACAGTATGACATGCAGTGAAATGTTAAGTTGACCTGTCTTCTGTTTTCCAGGTTCTGTTGTTCTTATGTGTTTTAATGGAACGACATAACTATTGACATCTATCATTAAAAAAAATGAATAAATTACAGGATGATTTCAAATTAATTGACAGATTAATTGACCCAGGGAATATTAACACAGTTGCCTGTTTATTAAAAAACACTTTCTTGGTGAACTAATGGCAGGTGGATTATGGCAAAAGATCTTTAGAATGAAGGTTTACATTGATATTGTTATTAATAAATATAATATTGACAAAATAAATGTGTCATAGCTGTGAAACCATTTGACATTAAACCCCTCCTTTCCCCTTATTTCAGGACTATATGAATAACAAATAATATAAAGGTACAAATAAATAAAGGTGAGCAAAATAATTAACTTGATCTGGTGATGTAAGCAAATATCAAATTTAAATTTACATTTACATCAGCAATTTTGTGGTAATTTAATGCGTTAATGTGCTTTACAGCTGCTTTTTAAGGTCATTGTTATTTATAACATTTGGTGTACGAGAAACCGAGTCTCACATCCCTGTGTGGCTTCACACAGACAGTAGATGCAACTGTAGCAGCCAAGTGTGTGGAAGACCTGCACATATTTCTAACACAATGAGCTCTTGTGTTTCAGCTGTTATAGCTCTCTGTATTCTCTGAAACCTTGCCGTTCCTTCTGTTACAGAAGAAACATTTTGTTGTCTGTCTAAAATAATTTTGTTCCTTTGACTAAGTAGATTTTGCCCATCAGAAAAATCTGATTTTGTTATTCCCGAATGTTGTTTTGGGATTAATTCTATTGAACTTTGTACCTGTTAAATCGGTAAATGTGCTTGTTTGTGCTGTGCAGGGCGGGAACAGTTTCACGGCCTGGGTTCTATGTACTGTCGTGGAGCGGCTGCAGTCATACTTACATACGATGTTACAAACTGGCAAAGCCTGGCTGAGCTGGAAAACCGCTTCCTGTCCCTGACTGACACCGCCAACGCCGACTGCCTTTTTGCCATAGTGGGTAACAAAGCGGACCTGACTGACACACACGTTCAAGGGCCAGGCACAGACAACGAGCAAGAGGACGGACCCCAGCCTGTCATCACGTGCCCGACCCCTCCCACGACTCCAGTTATGCACAAACAGGTGAGCAAAGAAGATGCCGTCGGCCTCTACGGCCGTGTGCTACGGTATAAAGGACTGGAGGAGAAGGCCTGTCTGCCTGCAGAGAAGATGTGCTTTGAGACGAGTGCTAAAACTGGTTACAATGTGGACACTCTGTTTGAAACTCTCTTTGATCTGGTTCTGCCCTCCATTCTGAAGAAAAGGAGCGAGGAGGAGAGTCCCACAGTGGACCTGGAGATGCCAATGGAGGTGAAAAGGACTAAAGCAGGATGTTGTGCCTAGACCGTAGAAAACATGAGAATTATGGGATTGTTTTGACAGTTATTGAAAAATGATCAGAATTAAAATCATATCAGAAATATTTTTCTGTGAATAAAATGGTGAAAGCACTTGGTGATTGTACTAAATGATGTTTGTTCAGTTTTTATTTCGAGTAATATTTTTTATTATGATTTATTATTTTTCTTCATTCATTTGGAATGGTCATTATGTTGCTTTGCTTTTTATATAACAATTATATTTAGACGTTTTTGAAAACAAAAATCGTTTTGTTTACCAATGATTGTTTTTCCATCACTTTGTTTGTCTTAATCACAGGAAAATAAAGATTCCTAAAGTTTGGAATTAGTGTGTCAATCTGAACAGTGTGATTAGAAACCAGGGTATAATTATTCTCATCAAACAGCATTTATAATCTAAAGCTCACAGCTTTGTGTTCAGCTATTGTCATGTTTGTGTTATATTTACAGTGAGATTGTAGATCAAATTGATCAGAAGTTACTGTCTGCAAAACTGAAAGCTCCAAAAACATTTGAATATTTTACTGTTTGTGGCAGGACCAAAGTTTTATTTCACAGATGATTTGACAGCTGTGCACTATATAAATGGTTTGAGTTTTAATGTATAACCTGTAATCCATGAGTTTGACATATTCTGACTATATTGATTATATTGACATACAATCATTATATTGTTCCTCATTAACACAAGACACAATGTAACAAACAAAAGCATTTATTTTCATGTTATTCAATAACAGAGTAATTCAAAAATCTATGTCTTCAAATATTCCACATAATTACATGTAAAATAGTTTGGAAGAAAGCAGTGACATTTTCAGAGCATAAAAGTGGTGCTGAATAATTTTCAAATAATTGTCTTTTGTTTCAAATATATATTAGTGGTTTATGGGTTGAATGGTTATAACACTTTGTCAATGTGCATTGAAAATAATACATTGCGCACTTGTAGTTGACCTTGTTTTGGTTGTCAACGTTTACAGACTCTTAAATCATGTCAACATTAGAATGCAAGCCTTACATTTTAATCACTTCATTAAATGCACTTACATTTATGTGTATGTGGGGTAAAAGCTATCTAGAGTCTTCTATCAGATCAGATATCAGATCACTTTGCCTGATGTGTCCTGTAAACCTCAATAAAATCAGTGCAATGGGTGTCAAATCTAACAAACAAGACCCTTTTGATTGGACAGTAGAAGAAACAGTAAAGCTTCAAGTCTGTGAGTTTGTGATTGGATGTGGAATTAAATAAGTGATGCAATATTCTGTCTCACCATGTTGGAAACAGTGACACAGGAACCAAAACTCAACATAATAAAAGGGGAAATGCTAGGAACTAAAATACTTAAGTACAACTGATTTAAAAATTCTAGCACCTCAAAAAACACAAAGCCAAAATAATGTACAGGCAGAAGATGCTGTTAGTGTGTGATATACAAGAGTTAAGCATAACAGATTAGCACTCTCTTTTAAAGCCCTTATCAGCTGTAAGTTTAGAACTAAATCAGCTTATAATAGATGTTATGGCTGTTTTATAGGAATGGAAATCATTTTGATTCAGTTGAACAATTTAGTTTAAATGTTGAGAAAGAATGGACAATACAATAAATTGTATTGTATAAAAATCATATGTAAATTGTATAAAAATCCATTCATAACATTAATTTTTAATACAGCATTTTATGTAAATAAACACAGAATAATTCACATGCGCAGATGACAGGAAATAAGATGCGTCAGAAACAATGTTCCATAATCACTAATGAAACTAAATGACATCAAAAAAAGTTGGTTCAGTATTGTTTTAAATAAAGTTTTGGATTCCCAACCCTATAGTTAACATAGTAACAGAGTTATGTTGTAACACAGAAGGGCAGAGCAGTGCATGAGCGTCTTTGGTTCAGCTGTATGTTCTTGGTAATAAAAATAAAATAAAGAATCAGAGCTGATTACGCTGAGGTAATAAGTTAGAAATTAAGCACCATTTCATATATAGAAAAAATAAATGGAGAAATAAAATGTCTTGCTTTTCATGCATCTCAGGTTTCTCATTATGCACATTTAAATATCTTCAGTCATGAGGCACACAGTAGTGAAGTATAAATTTATGGCTTTCTGTGGAAGCAAAAAATGTCTTTGTATTTTAATGTACTACATAAAACTTCGCATCTAATTATTTCAGAGACCTGACTTGTGATGTTGACATCCGTTCAATGGTATGGAATGAAATATTTACAATAAAACGTTGTATTCTGCTGCTGATGTTAATTTTAATGCACCTTAATGGTGCTGATATAGTGGCAGATCAAAGTTCATAGGTTACAGGTCACAGGTTCTTCATGCACACTTGACAGCGGCTGATGCGTGAGAGGAGCTGGCCAGCTTTGAGAGTCTCAGAGGTGGGAGAACTGTGGAAGGACTGGTCCAGAGACGTCAACCAGAAACTGTGCTTGTTGGCGAAGTAGTGACATGTACCCTTGGCCCCATTGCATTCGATAAAGGGAGTGGTGCGGAAATCTTCTAGACATGAGCCTGGAGACACCAGTGACTGGCCGCCGCCCTCGTCTCCAGCCGCTGTGTGCTGTAAGTGTGAGAGGAATCGCAAGTTAATAACATGAAACTCAAGTTTATGTAGTAACATTCACACCTGTAGCACAAACAGTAACTATTGATGCTGCCAAACCAAAAATCCAAACCAAAAATAGAACTAATCTCACCATAAGGAAGGAATAGCCAATCCACAGACTTCTCCACCCTGCTGGGCATTGTGGGATTGTTATATCTTGACTGTGAATGGCAATGGCCACAGAGGGAGCTTCACACACAGAACAGCGGCTGATGTACGGTTTTATCTCTGACTCCTCCACAGGCATCATAGGAATTGGTGCAGTAGTGGACAGCCAATAGGATTTGTCGTTTCGGCTAGCGTAGTAGCATATGTCTCCAGGATTGCAGTACAGGAAAGGCATCGTGTTAAATCGAGGGAGACACGATCCGGCTAGACCTGAATAACAAACCAGAGACCTGTGAGACCTTTTGACGCTTGTACAGCATAATCTAATCATTTCAGATTAACACAAGAAACAAAGATTACAGCATCTAGGTGGGACGTCTGCACTCACCCAGATCTTGGTTGTGGGCCTTTTCCTGCCCCTCGAAGTACAGAAGACTGTATCCATCCCATAATTTTGACATGCCCACAGGGCACATAGGAATCTGTTCAGACTGGCTGTGTTTGACCAGTAGGTAACCCACACTGACGCTGCGCCCAGGCATTCCAGCAGGACCAGGTAAGCCAGGGTGCCCTCGGGTTCCTAAGCAAATTCATATCAGTTTATATTGATATAGTTTATGGAGTTTGTTATGTAAAATGTCAGAGGTGAGCGCTTATAAGCATGCATTAAAACCCAGAATCTTCCGGCAATCCTTCATTTACTAATCTAGCCCAAAAGTCTATAATCCTCATGCGTCTACATTCACACAAAACTCTATTTACCTTCCTCTCCTTGCAGACCAGGGTAACCTATCTGTCCAGATTCACCACGCAATCCTGGATTTCCAGGAATCCCAGGGACACCTGGCATGCCAATTTGCCCCTTTGGACCCACAAATCCTATGAATAAATAAGTCGTTAAAACATTGTTCTATGCAAAAAACCTTCAAAGAAAAACTATTTTACAAGCAGATCTGTCAATTTAACTTGTAATGTCAAGGCTATATGTACACGGATAGACCATTACAACAAGGTTGAAAAAACTTTATGGAAATATACCAAACAACACTGACTTCTTGTTAACTTAGTTAAATGTTTGTTACTTTCATTACAAGGCAACACACTTAAGTTGGATAACTTGAATGCACTGTAAGTCACTTTGGATAAAAACATCTGCCAAATGCATAAAAGTAAATGTAATTGTAAGTCAAATGTGATAAAAGCTTCAAAGAGTCCCAACCTGAATCCCCAGGGGGTCCAGCTGGGCCCATGCTACCGCTCCGTCCCTGTGGTCCTTGAATACCCATTGGGCCAGGTGGTCCTCTTTCTCCAGGTAATTTCACAGGAACTGGAGGGAGCCCTTTAGCACCAGGTAATCCAGGATTGCCTGAAGAAGCAAATTAAAGAGAGTGTGACACAATATTAAACAAATGTGAACAACAGGATATGATGTCACAGCTTATTTGTAGAAAATAGTGGGCAGTATTTAACATTATCCAACAAATTGAGATTGTATTGCAACCTGAGGTGACAGTGTATTTTCCAGTGTATGGAAAATATGAAGTCACTAACAAAAAAGTTACATGGCTTGTTGGAGAGTGTGCAGTTTGTACAACAATTATGAGCATTTTCACTGCAGTCTGCAATTTGTTGGTTGAATAAATGGTTTAATCATTCAACAGCAGAAATATTAATTTTAGGAAAACAAAAGGGTTACCTGGGGGTCCAGTATCTCCTTTAGGTCCAGAAGGTCCCCTGTCACCTTGAAAACCGCGCCTACCTGGAAATCCCATCATTCCTGGTTCCCCCTTTTCACCTTTAAATGGAATAAGGCATCCCTGTGTGACTCGTTCCAAATAAAAGGATTATGATGTCAAGCTAAATCAATTCTGAGGGTCCTGAGGTGTTTTTGGTCAGGCAGCAGATGTGATGTCATACCGCAGAATATTATGTACAATGTAATTATTTACCTTTTCTTCCCGACACTCCTGATTCTCCTGATGCTCCTCTATCTCCTCTGTCACCCTGGAATCCCTTGTCTCCTAGAAGTCCAAAATCCCCGGAATTTCCTCTCTGCCCCTTCGCTCCAAATGGAGATGGTTCACCGGGGAGCCCCCTTGAACCAGGAAAGCCTGCAGGATTACAGTAATTACAGTAAGTACAAAAGTACATTGACTAAATGTTCTTTAGCAACCATTTTCTAGGCAAGCAAATTTACATTTTCATCTACATTATTAATGCACTTAACTTGTTCAACATCACAAGAATTTTTTATTAACATATGGTTCAGGTATTTTACCTGACAATCCTTTAGCTCCAGGAAAGCCAGGGTCACCGGACACTCCCTTTGTATCAGAGAATCCCGGTGGGCCCAGAGGCCCCTGCACACCTGGGCGCCCAGTATGACCCTTAACCCCTGTGAACGCGCCACACTGGTCAGTCTTCAGATCTGAAGTATAAAACTCACATTTGTGTAATATAATGGGCTTGTGTTTTTACCTATATCCCCAAAGGCACCTTTGAAGCCAAAATCTCCTGGGATGCCAGTCTCTGTGCTGGGGACACCAGTCTCTCCCCTCTCTCCTTTTAGTCCTGGGTCACCTGGAAGACCCCAGCTGTCACTACCTGCAGGGGATAAAAATAGCAGAGAATATTACTAAAATAAAATGTTATATTACAGAAGTGTTATATAATGCAGTGCACACGAAAACCCTAAATATAATATTACATTGGGCTTAAGCTTATGGATACATAGGTGAGCCGCAAACATTATATGTTGTGGCAATGTTGTCACAAAATGAATACTCATTAGTATACAATTACCATGAAAGATTACAAATGTGATTAAACTGGTACCTGAAATACCCTGGAGACCCTTTTGGCCTTTTAAACCATGCAAACCAAAGATTCCTTTAAGACCAGGATATCCTAGTGAAAAACAGAAGTCGGACAGGAATTGAACATAAATATGGATCTAATGCGAAATACTTTTTTTTTTTTTTTTCAAAGGCTGACAGCACACACACCTTTTTGTCCCGGTTGGCCTTTGATTCCAGGTGTACCCGGTCGTCCGGGTTCACCCGGCCAGCCCTTACTACCCTGGTTTCCTGGGAAACCCTGTAGGCCATCAGAGCCTGACAAAAGGTTGTTACGGTTTAAACCAAATAATTGCTGAAGCAGTAACAACACTATACAATTAAGAAAGTGCTACGGCTGTACCTGGTTGTCCTCCTTCTCCGGGGTCACCGGAATAGCCTTTCATCCCTTGAATACCATCAAAACCTGGGCCTCCTCTATCGCCAGGAACACCTACGAGACCCTTCTCTCCTAAAGATGCACATGGAAAGGCCATTTAAGAAGCGTTTCAGAGATAACACTTAAAAATTAAAACACAGGGATTTCTAACCTAAAGGTCCTGAAAGGCCAGTTTCACCCCTCAGTCCTGGTGATCCTGGAAGATCAACTGTAGCACCCAATTCACCTGAAGACAGGAATGCTAGTTAAATCTCTATACATTGAATCCTTTGCTAACATTAAGGCACATGGATAAATCAAACACTGCCAGTCCATGTTTAGGATCACTTACCTTTTCCCTATTATAATTTTACATTCTTTATAAAAATAAATGCATTTTATTTAAAGGTACCTTTCAAATAACTTAAAAAACAAGGACACTTTAAAAACTTGATAGCTGACATAAAAACATAGCAATATAGAATAAGTCAAAACCAAGAAACCATCAGTTAAGCATTAGTAAATTAATTCTGAATTAAAACTTTTCGAAAAGACAAATTTAAATAGATGAGTTTGCTTTTTTGGAAGGGGGGTGCGGGGCAGTACCTTTAAATCCCTTGACTCCAGGATCTCCAGGTCGCCCATAAGCACCAGGTGAGCCTTTGTCACCCTGCAAAATAATTCAAAGATATAAGCCACATTCATTTTCAAGTTTTTTTTGACAAATCATGACAAAACCCATTATCCTACCCTGGGTCCATCCATTCCTGGGAAACCATGAATTCCAGGAAGCCCTGTTGGTCCTGGCATTCCCTTATAGCCTGTTTCTCCTCCTTCCCCAGGGGAACCGTCAGCACCTTTTTCATCACTTGGCTCACCCGGATATCCATCTTCTCCTTCTGTTCCTGGAACACCTGGAAAACCTTTTGGGCCTGGCCACAAATGCAAGGTGACGAAAGTTACAAAAGCATATTTTTCCCTATATATATTACTAGCATTAGCAAAATGCTGGTGGTTCCACATGGACCACTCTCACAATTAAATATTCCTGTATGTTAAGAAAAGTGTTCTTTTGGAAATAGTTATTAGGCTTTTAATGTTGTCCTGCAGAATAATAATAATAATAATAAACATCATTTTCACATTTTCATTACATTCACATGATTTCTTCAGTAGGGTGTTTTATCACAGACAGAGCACTCATAGCTTTTGAAGTTATAAATACAGTCACATGTAAAGTATGTCACTGGTTGTGTCTTTGTATAGTAAATAAGTAGAACTGTAGTTACCTCTGGGTCCAGTGAAGCCAGACTCTCCCATTTTCCCTTGATTACCTTTAGCTCCCTTCATCACCTCTTTCATATGTGGTGTTATATGTATGATCGGCTTTTCCCCTGGAGGTCCCATCAGGCCTCTGTCACCTTCAGAACAACAAAAACATTATTAACTGTTGTTAAGTGATAGATCTACTGTAACACACACACAGACACACACGCACAGACACACACGCACTTACCTTTTAGACCTTTTTGGCCAGGGGGTCCACTCACACCTTGCTCTCCTGGAAGCCCTGTCTCTCCTTTCTCTCCTTCAAGTCCTTGCCAACCTTTCTCTCCAGACTTTCCAGGAAAGCCAGTCATCCCATGACCCCCTTTTACACCTTTGATGTTTTAAAAGTAAAAAGACAATGAAGCATGGGCAATAAATTTCATTAAA
>JBAJNP010001787.1:0-55812 GCA_036877545.1 Yasuhikotakia modesta | reverse complement strand
ATGTAGCCCACAGTGATGTTCTTCTGACATGTGTTTGTGTGTTTGAAGATTCCAAAGTAAATGGTGAGGCAGCTAAAGCAGCACTGGCCAATGAGGATTGTCCCCACATAGACCAAGCCATTTCCCCTGAGGACGGCCAGATCTTCAACTCCAGTGACCCACGGGGCCCCAGAGAGCCACGGGGAGAGACTGCATGTTTTCTGCTGTCTGTTGGTAGACGAACCACCAGCACAGGCAACAGAGTGAGGAAGGGTATGTAACAGCAAAGCTTTGTTTTTGCCTTATGTTCATACACACATGCACACAAATGCAGTACACCAGGGGCAGTACACACACAATAAAGACACATTGAAACGATATATACACATGGACAGTCCAAACACACAGACAAGCAGAGCGCGCCCACAACAGACAGTTTGTAACTATTGCCATTTTCGCCACAATAAGAAACTGATACTATTTACTTATGTTAAATTCCCAGCAGACATTTTTCCACCTCAGCCATGTTGGCAGGTGGCTAGATTTTTAGTTCCTACAAATTAGCAAATTAGATTAATTACTTACATAGGATCATTCATGCTGCTGACAGCATATTTCAAACAGCTGCGTCTGTTGCTTAATTACCATGAATTATCATTAATTTCCAAAAACTATATGTCTGTTTTTTACATTGAGAAAGTGAGTTTAAAAAACCTCATCTGCACACCCAGGTTCCTTTACTTTTTTTACAGCTGCCACCTGGGGCCAACCTTAATCTTTCCTTTTTCTGTTTTTCTTTGTTGTTTGTTTGTTTGTTTGTTTTGACCTGTTTCTCATGCCACTGTACATTCCTATGGTCCGTCTCTATTTTTTTTTACCTCCCCCCACTTCTCCCTTTCTCTCATCTTCCTTATGGCACCTGATTGGCTCATAGCTGGAATGTTCTCAGGGAGGTCAGGGGCGGAGCCGGCTGACCTGACGCATGACCCGCAGGGTTACCCTCTGCTGCAGCTAGGCTGGGTGCACAGCCCAGAAGATGGCCATGCCAGGGTCACCACCTGATATCCATTCCTGTGCTGTTGTCATACACAGCGTTCCATCGCTCATGCAGCCTTAGATCAGTTAAAGGCCTCTACACACTATGTAGCTTTAGAGGCTGTCAATTCATGTGCAACATGTCAGCAAACGTAGTGATCAACATACATTCCACACAGTGTTTTTGTTCTTTAATAATGTTTAATCTGACCCCTACGGTAGGAATAGACTGAAGACCACATAGCCAAATAATTAGAGTAAATACTGAGAGTATATTACACCAGCAACAGCAACATCAAGCATCATCAATTATGTCGCCTACTACCATCCTCCAAAGTGTAACCAATTTGTCTTACTAGTTCTCCATCGTTTTCTAACCAACAGCATTGTCTGTCTGTGTCACATGACATGTTGCTCTGTGTGAGTATGCTCTGTTTGATTTCAAATCCTACCCACAGGCAAATCCACCACAAGCTGGTCAACATCATCACCAGGCAGAATGACACACACTGTTCCCAGCAAATGTTTTTTATTGTCTCAGATTACCTTTGTGTTGTTTTTGTGTGTTTGTGTCAGTTTATGAGTGTATGTATTTTAGATATGTTTTGTAAGTGTGTGCATGTGATGTTTAGTTGAAGTCAGTTCATTATTTGTGTAGCATTATGTTGTGCATGTGTTAGTTTAGTCCTGTTGCACTCTCCCCTGCTTGGTAGCCTGCATGGTATCGAATGAGAAAGTGAAAACTTGATTTTGCACATAGGCAAAGGAGACTTACAGGGTACACTTAATACATCATTACCATACAAGCTGTGGAAAACTGAAATTGATAAGGGCCTGACTCTGATATGAGTTGATCAGGACCTGAATATTTGCCTTATTGTTAAAAAAGTGTCAGTTAATTTGACTCAAATCAATAAATCTTAAAACTGATCAATTCTTCTGATAGCTTAATTGTTTTTTGCCTTGCAATTTCTCTTCAGCTTCTCTCTGTGCATGCCATCCCACAGAAATTGCATGCAGTTTTAAACCGTTTAAATCTGACCCATAGCAGCAACAGACACCTATGAAAACTTGTTGTGGAGCAAACTGACAGAGCTAAAACAGTGACAAATCCATTACGTCTTAGCAATTGCCCTTTGCACATTTCTCTCTACTAAAGCATATTAAAAGTCCTGAAGCTTGGGCATCTGACCAGCAAGGCCTGAATGCTGGCCAAGGTCCCATTCTCCAGTCCTCTCTTTTCTGTAAGAGATTGAGCAGTAATTAGAGCTGAGTCTACTGAACTGGGTCTTCCTCCTGCCCTGCTACCTTCTGTTCTGTGCAGTGTTTGTTTCCGGCTGGTCTGTCTTGTTCTCTGGTCGTTGTCTCCTGGAGCTGTTTATGTCTCCTCTCCTCCTTCACTTATTTTGCTTGGTTCTTGTCTTTACCTATCAGCTCTTAATCCATTCAGTCATCAGATGTCCTACAGATCTCAGGGGACGTTTTTATCTATCATAAAAATATTGGGAGGAGAAAGATTTTTTGAGGGCACAGTATTGTTGAAGAGATCAAGATACTTCCCTGAAGAAAATACTTGCGTTTTATGAAGCAAAACCACTTTTGAAGGTTAAATAAAAATTATTATTTATCTTGTTATATATATATAAATTCCAGGTGTGTGATGTCAAGTATTAATTATGATTTTACAGACAATCCCTTTCCTTCCCCCTTTCCCCTCTTTTAATAAGACCTCAGGTAGCAGTTATCAGGGGCCACAATGTTCTCACTTTCAAATGGACATCCTCAACTCCTCCATGTCTAAGCCTGCTTTACTTTTATGCTGTCTACAGCAAATGTTTCTCCTTTTCTTACAAATCTTGTATTCTCTCTGTGCATTTCTGTCTGTCTCTTTTCAACCTCTTTGCAACCCAAATCAAAGTTTTCAAAAAATCTATAAGTCTCATTCTGTGAGTTGAAAACATGGCCAAATAGCAGGATCACCTTGAGCAATTCCATCCTCCCCTGTATTTTCTACCGCAGATCCCTGCAAAGAGGACACTGCCCTAGTTAAATATATGCAGTCAGAGGTGCTCAAAGTGACCTGAGGAGGACACATCATCATCTCAGAAGGGAAACCAAAACTTTCGCTCTTCTCCAGCTTTCTTTACTCCACAGTGACTAGAGGGACTGGAAGCTGAAGTCTAAAGAAGAGATGAAAAATCCTCATAGGTGATTTTGTTAGTCAACACAGAGGCAAATGTTTTTATTAAGCATCAGTGACAGATTCTGCCTTCATAGCTGTCTGGCTGTGTAAAGGAGCTCCTGGATGTTTTGAAGGAAGAACTTAAAGATCATACAGCGGTTGAGGAGTGCAATGAATGTATGGCTTATAAACGAGGAAAATTTGTATTTTAATCAAGCTGTCACTAAATAGGACTAAACACAGAACATGCAGATACAGAAGCAATGACTCTGACATGTTCATATTAGCATGAACTGCATGTTGTTCAAATATAAAAACATTCTATATCTGTTAAGAATATCTGTACAAAATAAATATTTTCTTGACATTTTGCAGAAATGACATGTAGCCATAGATGAAATGAAATGTTTCCATGTTTCCAAGACCATGTTTTTTATTTTAGCAACAGATTTTGGTCCAGAAATGTTTCTTTGTTTTTAACCACATGACTGAGATCTAGTCACATTGACCTCAAATTCTAAATGAGACACTAGTGGTTCCTGACGTGAGACAGATTGTAAACTCAACTTTCAACTATGTTTCTGTCTGGCATGCTTGTGATTCTGGATCTTCTAGAGAAGAAAACTAAGCAAAATGTGATATTTTTCTGTTTTATGTTATAATTATTGGTAAACCAACCCCATGTAAAACCATAGTGAGCAACTGTTTAACATTTGGAGTAATAACTTTTGACAGTTTTTTTTCTTGAGGACAAAAATCCAGAAAAATGTCATCATGTCAAAATGTTTTACAAGTTCTACAAAAACATTTTTATAAAAAAAGCAGAAATAAATGTATATTTACTATAAAAGAAAATTGTATGCAATTTAGAACTTTGGGGGAAACAAACGCATGGACTATGATATGCAACAAAAACATAGGCAAACAAGAATTCATGACCATAGCATGAAATAAATTTTGTATGAAACGTGTTAGAAGGCTTTTTTTTGTTTTCTTGATTGCAATGGAATGTGTGTTAAAGTCTCTTTCTCCCATTGGATGTGCCAATACTCTCTTTCACCTGAATTTAACAGGTGCAAAGAGGGGGATTGGAAGTTTACTGAGGGGATTGAAAAGGGAAAGTAATGTGTCTTCAGGTGGAGCAGCATGGAAGACAGTTCTGATGTGCATGGTGATGTTTTGAACCATTAACCTTTGAAGGAGACAGTGAAAACCATGCATGCTGTGACCGAGCTGAAGTTTTGATCTTGGAAACAATGAACTGGTCTGCTCAATGAGGTATGATGCTAAGACCTGCATGGTAAATGTGCCTGCTAGCAGATTGCATTAACGTCACCCTCTTGTCTCCTTTCATCCCTTCCTCCTACCCTCTCCTCTGTCCCCGTCTACACATCATCCCTCACCTGTGTTTGTTCACGGGTGTCTGGAAATAACTTGTCTGTTGTCTCTCTTCTTTTTCATGTTTGTAGAATCTTCTCGACAGGTCCAGCACAAACCGCCTGCAGAATCAGTGTGTGTCATGAATAGTGGTGTTCCAACCACAGTGTGCATGGCCCAGAACACCCCTCCTCCCTGCTCCCTGCTCCTGAATCCAGGCTATAAATGTGTTTAATGCATAAATAGGTGGCTCCATGGGGGGAATCCACAGTGGGGAATAATCTAAAACAGACCTGTTTATTTAGTGACTGTTTATTTAGACACTTGCCAGCCATCTTCCACTTCTTGGTGGTGGTTGGTGGCTGATAACATCTGACTTTTAAGCTGGTCTAGTGGTGCGTAAACTGTGTATCTGAGCACATACATGTTTAATACTTGTGGTTTTGTGTCTGTGTCTGTACTGTACTGTGCTGTAAATATGCTTTTTGTGTTGTCCATGCTTACTGTTGAATGTTTAGAGTGTTTTTAAAGGTTTTAAGGGTTTTAGGATCAAGTTTTTATTAATTTTGTGATTCACAGCAAATATTCACAAAGCTGCCTTTAAATGAAATGTTGTTTTCTTGTTGCCCTGCTGCTGTCAGTGATCAGTTGCCTTGTTTGCTGCTGCAAATGTAAACTTTTACTTTCCTTTGAGTTGTTATTGTTAGCGAACAAATTGTATTTTGGGCTGGTATTACTTGTGCAGTGTGTGTATTTTAAATGTTGATTCTAACTCTTTCTTTCTCTGAAACCAGCAAGGACACCAATATGCTCCATTTAAAGAGAGGTTATTTAAATGCAATTCAATTTGAAAGCTGGATTAATATTTTTAGAATCAAGCGGCAGAATCTATCACACTGAAGTAGCACAGCTTATCCAACTAAGACCAATTGCTCTATATTGAGTATGTACTGAGACCACTGCCTTCAAATAACAAAGTTTTAATTATAGCTTTTGAAGGTCAAGAAAGTAAATTAGAAGTCAGAAAATCACATTTGCTCAGATGTTTATTGTTAATTAACTAAATGTTATTGCAAGTTGTGTGTTGAATAAGGATTCCAGTTATATCTGATATTCTATAATGAAACTATATAATAAACTAATGAATTTTTCAGTTTATTTTTTCTACATGTTGTATTCCTGTATGTTTTTAATAACTTAAAACATTGTGTTGTGACTGTATATTTAAATATTTACTTTAATACTTCATAAGTGCCATTTATACTTTAGAATATGCCAGCTAAACTGTTCCCAAGGTTGTTTCGCTTTGTTTTCTTGTGTTTTATCATATTTATGTGAACTGAAATGAAAATTAGTGAATGCATGGCACTGCATGAGTGTGTGTATGAGAGCAAAGCTGTGTGTTTTACGCTTTATGAGTGCATGTTTGATCTTTTCAGACACTATGGCAACCTGGTTACCTAATAGGGACCGTAACCATAGCAACACAAATATGTGATCTGCTTTCGAAGGCAGCTTATTTCTCCCATGCCTTCCTGCCACCTGGTTACATCTGTACTTGCTATTTGGGTCCACAAATTATTAGATACATTCACACATCAGCACACAGTTCTTCACATAATTATCACTGATGCTATTCTCTGTCAGAAATGGTATCATTACAGTCTAGAGCCTCCTGCCTACTTCCAAAGCTTTATGTGAGGTACTTAAACAAAACTAGACCCAGAGGTACAGAGTAGAGTCATAAATATTGTCTTCCTAAATTCGCATACAAGGTGCTGTACACCTTTAAGATTTTGTATTATGGATCAGGTTGAGATAAGGAAACAATCACCAACACTTAAGACTCCAGAGCTTGTTCAGCAATGCAACAATATAATTCATCTCTCATATAACAAAAGCATCAGACATCAGACTTCATACACCCTGAAGCCCTGCCTCACTCTCCAGTTGAGACTGGCAAGTGAACACCATGTCCAGTGCCAAGCCTTTAAAACACAGCAACTTTTGAATGAAAGCTTATGGGTCAATTTTATGAGGTCCATAGAAAAATAAATATAAATTGTCACTTAATAATAATGTGGAATACAGAGCAAGGCTTTAATTAACCAATCAGTGCTATTCTTGTGTAAATCAAACTTTCTGTAATCACCTTGGTCTTCATATGAAAGTGTAACTATGTGTATGTAACTATGAACTGTGTGTGAAGCAATGATACTGTACTTCCAGACTGCAAGAACTATTGTAAGAACTATTGAACATGTGAAGTCTTTTGGCCTTCAGCTCATACAGTTACTTCATCCTCCTGTGCTGTCACAGGACAGCCTGCCATCAAGCAGCCAGCCCTGAAATTTTAATGAACACCAATTAAGTCTTCACAGTGTCTTAAGTGGTTGGGAGTGCTGGCAGTGGAGATACAAGAACTTTGGGGTGGGAAAGTAGAAAATAAAAAGACGGGAAAAATAATGAAATGGGGAGGAAAGTAAAATTATAAGGTTAAGATGCTGTTTGTCTGTGAGTAATGAAACAAAACAAAAATGCAACCAAACTGAGTAAACGTCATACTGATCCTTCCAACAAATACGAAATTGTGACTCACAAGCTATAACCTTTAGAGAAAGGAAAATATAACTTACTGTGACCTAACATCAGTCACTTAAATTACCTCTCCGGCAACCTTATCTTTCTACAGATGGGAACATATAAAACCGAACGCATGATCTCAGCACAAAACAAATTATTTTACATTAATGATTTTTTCTCTTAATGTTTCTCAAATAGTTTCTATTAATGTCAGATTTTGTAAAATGCATAAATCAAACGAATTTTTAAAATAAATTTACATTAAAAATTAAAAAATGTGTCTCAAATTGTCATTGTAATGTAAATTTACATTAAAAAAATGTGTCTCAAAATTCTATTGCTGCATAATGACACACTGGCACCATTAGAATATCTATAAACTGGCAAACTGTATTAGTATTGCTCTCTGCTGGCCAAACAAAATTACTGCAGGGTGCATGTAAATTATTTAAGGAGTGCTGTATAAGCAATTAAAAAATGTTGGGAATATATTAAAGGCTTAATTAATTTTTATTGTTACATTATTAATGTTAACAAAAAAATTGCAGCAATAAGCCTTACCCACAAAATTCACACACAGTTACACATCAGGATAAGAGAAAGATTACTGCAGAAGGAAGCCAATCAGTAAAAATTTATATTAATAAACATTTATATCACAAGCACCAATATAGGCTTTAAAGAACATTTATAGTGAAACCTAAAATAATAGATAGTCCAGACACATTTAATGTCTGATGCTGGACAGTCCTCTAACTGAATAATACCATATGTTAAGACTAAGTGCAGAACTAAAAATTCTGAATTACTGTTGTGCTTAAATGCTTAAACTATAATATCGGTAGATATACAGATTGTAAATGTATAAATATAATGTGAGGTGTCTCATAATATGATACATAATGCTTGTGTTTTTGCTGTGGCGTGTTTAGGCAGTGTTGGCATCTTAAGAGCACTTATGTCCTCTCTCTGGAAAGCTGTGACAGAGACATTTAACTGTTGATAGAGACACTGAGAGTGATTCACCTCTGAAGTAAGAAGGCTAATAATTAGAGGTTTCGATAAACATGCTTGTGTTGAATAAGAAGTAAATGGTGTTTATGCAGCTGTACACAGCAAGCTCTAAAACAAGAATGTGTTTTCCTGTAGCTCATTTGGTAGTGCACTGTGTTAGCAGGGTCAAATGTCATGGGTTCAACTTCCAGAGAACACATTTACTGCCAAAAAGTACAACTTTGTATTATTTAACTAATATGACCACCAGAGACCAGGGTCTCAATAACCTGGGCCACTCTCCACTGAATTAAGGAAATTCTGTTTTATTAGAATTTGACAGATAAATTAGCTCAATTCTTTGTTGGATTTTCTTTAGGACCACAGATGATGTGCCACTATGTTTATTAAATTGATATTCAATTAAATTGATAGGGTTTTACTTCACGTGATTCCTTTGCTAAAATCACATGACCTGACAAGTTTAAAATGTGCTCTGATTGTGCTCATCAAATTTCATCCACTTTTTAAAGTGATCTACTGTATATATAAGCATATATGGGGCTATTCTGGACACATCTAAAAATCTTACAGCCTTCATTTATTTAGTCAAATGTACGTATTTGTATGGTTAGTGCTGTTTTGCCATCAGGAAGACCATTCTGGCACAACCTCTACCTCTCGACATGTCTTTTACATGGCTTTTTTTCTCACAAAGTGTTGCATTATCTCTTACAAACACAAGTAAACTTGAGCTCCTAAAAAATATTTTAACCTTTACAAAACAATGACAATGCATAATTGCAGTCATAAGTTACATAAACCTTGTTTTAAGCCAGACTGTACAAATGAGATGCTCATTAAACATAATGAAATGGGATGCTCATTATGTTTAAGAATGTGATGTAGTCAGGACTAAACTCGATAAAATGATGATGATGTGGACTGTCACTTATTTTACATTCAAATATTTTATTCAGCTTCAGAAGGGCAGTACTCGTGAGAAATGGGCGTTGCCTTTTTAAGCATTGATAAATGTTTGCACCTTTTGCAGTTTTGTAAAACAGTTCTGGTGTCACTGATTGAAAGGAGTCAGATATGCACAGGACAAACAGGGGACTCATGAACAGCTATCACAAGAGGACATTATATAGATCCTTTATAAAGATACAATATAGTGTAATAAACAAATAGTTAAATTAAAATGTGTTTTTAAAGAAAAGGCTCATCAGAGATTATGTCAATTGGCAATTAATACAGGCATTGAGTGTTAAAGTGCAGTACAGAAACAAAATAAAAATGAAATGAATACAAAATAAAGACAGAAAGAGAAATCGTTATATCTGCTGAATCATACACAAGACTGAATTTGTGTTTGAAGATGGTGACCGAATGGATACTTTAAACGTAAGTGTATTTTAGTTCTTTCAGTTGGGTTTGTTTGCATATAGTTAAGTTAGTAATAAGTTAAGATTTATGCCTTGATTTAATCACTATTACTTATTTGCATACTTCCTTCTGTGGACAAAACTTTAACACGCAACTCATCCTACATCGTTTGTTGTAGGTTACATCGACTGTGTTATGACCTTTATAAGGGAATCAGGTGTACGATGTACCTTAAAAGGGAACTCCTACTGTATTAGCTGTGACACTCCCTGTTAGAGTTTCTTCATGGAAGGCCTTTGGTGTGAGCCAGTTGTATACAAAAACTTGACTGGACACCCAATTTCAAAGTTTGGTTGTGAGTATGCTTGTTATACCACAGCGTCAGACTGCTGCCCCTTACTAGTTAATCTCAGAAAATTGCTTTTTAAATCTGTGTGAAGGAATCTGTGTGTAAACAAGATAAAAAAATACTTCCTTTACTTCGTCAGACTCCCAGTCAAGTATGAAACATGGACATGTCACACTGATAACAGACCTGCTTTTTAGAAGTGTATGACACTGAATTATAGAAATGTTCTTATTTTTAATTTTAAGAAACATAAGTAAGCAATACATTTTATTTTCTATATTGTAAAACAACAAAACACAGACTCATTGGCCAGGATGACATACTGTACAGAAGCATATCCTTTCCAAAGGCTACTTGTTGAGATGTGAAGTATAAACAAGGGTGTGTTTCATTCTGAAGCTAATTTACAAACCTCAATTCCAATGAAGCTCGCACGATGTGTAAAACATTCTGCACGTGCCTGCCTACAGTCCAGAGCTGTATCTCATTGAAAATATGTGGCAGATATTTGTGAAAAAGCAAAACACGACAATGCAGAGCAACTGCAGTCATACATCAAGCAAGGTTGGGAAAGAATTCTACCTACAAAGCTCCAAAAATTCCCAAATGCTTATTGAGTGTTATTGTTAAAAGGAAAGGTGATGTAACACAGTGGATAAAATCTCCCTTTCCCAGAATGTGTTCAAAATCAAGTGAATATTTGCAAGAGACAATAAAGTTTATCAGTTTGAACATTGCATATCTTGTCTTTATGGTGTTTTCAATTGAATATGGGTCAACAAGAATTTACAGGTCATTGTATTGTTTTTATTAACATTTTACACAACGTTCCAACTTCACTGGAATTGGGTTTGTTGTACTGATGTCTAGCAAAGTCATAATCCACATAAAAGCAGAGTGTTAACCACTAAAAGTTAACCAGTATATATTTACAAAATTCAAGTTTGTATCATTACAATATAAAAAAGTGCATCAATATTTTAAAACAGACTAATAGTAAATGTCTCCCTCTATTTGGTTTAAAACAAGGAACAATGTATATAAAGACTGCTATTATTTTAGATTATTAGAGGGGGAGGATATTTCATAAACACATGTTAAACATAGTAAAGTCCACATCACACTTTGTTTTCTATTCAATAAATTATTACCACTGCAAAAAAAGAGCTACATACTCCAGTGCCTAATATTGCATATTATAAGTACGGTCATTACAATAAAGTGAGCCAACTTATGCACTTTTTCCTCTTCTCTGTTATTTTAAAGAGAAGCATCAAAAATGCAGATGTATTAGACAGTCACAGCCCTTTGAGGTTTCTTTTGTATATCTCCAGAGTCAGACATAGGATTTGGCCAAGGATCAAATGTAATGACTGAGCTACAGTCTGAAACTAAGACTGTGAAATTCTTTCCTGTGAATTCATTTTCCCCTCATAAGTCGTTATTTTGAACGTGTCTCTCAGAAGAATGTCCTGCTGTGAACATCAGGCCCTCAGAGGGGTTTGATCTGGGGTGAGAAATGGGATGGAGACCCATGGGCAGGCCGGCTCAGTAGGCAGTAGAGGCATGGTGAGGGTCATTGCAGTGCTTCTTTTGAACAACAGGTTGTCCAGTGCACAGACCCTATCTCTCTTTTCTTCATCACCACAAGTCCTACTTTTTTCTTATTTTCTCTTTCTCTCTGTTTCAGAGATGTGTTATGTTACTGTGGGTCGGTCTCTAAGAAGTAGGCATGTCTGAACCCTCTTTAATCCTCAAACCTGTGTTATCGCTCCTCTACCATCTTGCCATTAGCCTCATTTTCTGCCTTCTCATGTTGTTTCTGCCTTTGGAAAAAACCCAGCTAGAGAAGTAAAAATAAGTTAAAAAGGAAAATTAAAGTTCTTCCTGCATTCCAAGAAATAATACATATTTTTGGGTGTGAATAGTATGTATACTATTTAAATTTTGTTTATATACATTTATACCAGTTATATCTCTCGAAAATGATGGCTTATTTATGCCTTTTATTTTATATAGTTTTATGTGTAACATTATTTTGTATTTAAATATAAAAGTAACAAAATATATGACAAGACCATATATTTGTATAACAGTACCTATATAACATAAGCTTCTATTTACATAACATAAACTTCTATTTACATAACATCACACATATCATTACCTTCCAAAGAGCTAGAATAAGGAGAAAGAGGAGTAACAATCCACCAAGTGTACTGCCTATGATAATCCAGATGGAAACACGATAATCCTCCTCTTTTCTGATTTCCAGGATTATCTGAAAAATAAAAATCACACACATAAACACACAACATGACAGCTGAGAGCAGATATGCTCATGCATTTTTTCTGTTTGCTGACATGCCCATAGGTGGCAGCACCTCACAGCACTAACTGAAGAGAACTGAACTGTGCTGTGGGTCCTTTCGGGCCCCTTGGCTCCAGGTTTATTTAATGTGGTGAAATGTTTCACATAGTAGCTCACCAGAGGACTCACTTATCTCTGAACTGTCAGGAGAGATAGTGCGTCTCTGATTCTGACATTGGAATATTTGTGTTAGGTGCTAAATGTTATGATAAAAGATGTATGTTTGATACATATGTGTACAATTATTCATCATTCTTTCTGACTTCACAGATGGAAGCCTTTAATTAAACAGATGAACAACACATTGGCAATGTTTTTGTCAAACTGAATTGCTGAGGATAAAAAATAGTTTTCACACTGAATGTCATTGCAAATTCAGTTATGGGTCAATGTGGCCTCAGTGTAAACATACTGCCCAGCAGTGTAACTGTAACATGGTTTTCAGTAAATGTGGATGTGTACAGAAAGGATGTGGATGTGACTTACATGTCTAACTGGCCTCTCCTCAAGCAGAAACATGGGGCTGGAGGGATTCAGATCTACTGACGCTGTCGTCACCAGCTCAAGGGTTTTGAACTTCAGCTGCAAGTGGTTATAAGAGAGATGGAGAGGCAGATATATAGTGTACATTGGTAATGATAGTTGCCATTGTATTAGTATTGTTGTAAACATTATAAATGCCTTATTATTATAACATCTGAGTTGCTCTCTTTAATCACTGCTGTAGTGATAGTTTGTAGTACAGTTAGTTCCCTGGTTATGTCTCCAAACCCAACTGGTTTGTCATAATGTATCCAAATGAGCTACAGTTCTTTTACCATTGCAGCTTTTTAATAGTGTTTAATGTTCTTTTGTATAGTGTGTTACAGTCAGGGTTACGTACAGCATGAAGGGCATCTGTACGAAGAGATCCACCAATTTTCACACTGACGTCGCTGTAGGGGGGCAGACTGATGGTACACTGCACCGGTACTGCCAGGGTGTTGGAATAATTCTGCACAGATGAAAAGGCGTTTCTATCTGAAACATTCTCTAGATGTAGGAGACAACCATAAAACACAATGAAGAGAATCCATTCAAGATGTTCCCAAGACAATGCTTATTTATGAGAATATCCAATAAACTCAATAAAAGTGGTTTTATTTAGAGTAAAAACCACTAAGTATTTTGCACAAAACAGCTTTAATGTTTTGTATTAAATCAAGTGTTATACTGCAGACACATTCCATATTTATTAGTTCATATCAGCCCCTAAAAAGGCACAAAAAACAGAAACAGACCTAAAATATAAATAGGCCTGATCAAAGGCATAGTAACATAGTAACAGGGGTTGTACCAGTTGTGATATTTGGGAGAGGTCCTCAGGAGAGGCTCGACTGTGTGCCATGTGCTGAGGGGGGATACAGTAACTTCCCCCCACCTGATGGAGAAAAGCCACAGAGCTATATTAATATACACATAATATATTTGGATTTGACTATTTGAACTTTTAATTTGTAATTTAGGATATCTGTAAGTAAACTGATAGCATCAGGGGATTAAACTTCTAATGAAGTTTCATTTGTTTTCTCACCTGGTCTGTGTGGAAATCTCTGATCTGCAAAAGCTGATTGCCATTCTTTGTGACTTCTGGGATTGCAATGTACAGTTGCAAATCTTGCACTGGGAAATATCCAAGGTTCTGGATCTGTCATGCATTAAAGGAAATATGTCAAAACTATTAGAATCTCCTTCTGTCTCTTTCCTTCTTTAGCTACAGATACTGTGTGTAGTTAGTTACCTCACCTGAAAGGTGAAGTTGAAAGGAGGGTTGACATCACCAGGTTCTTCCAGAGAGATGTCAGGTTTGAGCTCATATCGGGTCGGATAAAAATCCCTGGGAGAATTAAATTAAATTGCAATTATTTGACTGTAGTTCCTACAATCAAGCATGAGAACCCTAATCAACTTGTTTTATACAAACGGTGCCTTCCAAAAGTATTACTCTGTTTGCTCGGCAAAAATTACTGTTTGCTGTGGGGTCAAGAAATATTTTATGTTACAACGACTAAGTGATTAGTGTTAATTTGCACACATATCTCACCTTGTGAAGAGAAGATCAGCCTCATATCTCAATGTGTAGAAAATGTCATTAATGTTATCATGTAAGGCGACTTCCTCTCCCTCACTGCAGACACACAGCAATAGGCATGAGAAACATCCCAGGCAGTTACACTGACTCTGTAATTCACTAAGCAGTGACACCTCGTGTGTGCAGAGTTTAACAGTCCTACTTAGATATCACTGGAGTCCAAGATTTATTTCTCTCATACAGTTTCATCACAATTTTATACAAGGCCTCATCCAGCAGATTTCACTGTGATTATACAGCAAACGGTTTTTAATGTTATGTATAAATTATAAACATTATATTTGGCAGTTTAGAATTATACAGTGTAATTTGTACATAAGCAGATATTTATGGAAGAATGTTAGCTGTTTGGCGTACCTGGTAACCTCCAGAAAGAGTCGTATGTGATCCAGCAGCACAGAGTGACTGAATTCAAATTCCAATCGAAATGTAACCTAGCAGATGGCAGACAGAAAGTAATATTATCACAACAGATAGGTCATTGAACTGACTGACTGCTGTTTGCTAGCAACTTTCTGTGTATTTTCAGGCCTCCGACACGAGAGCTTTAGCAGAGGAATAAACAGTAAAGCCTGCAGTAATCTGCCTTAAGCTTGTGTCTTGGAGGTCAAACTGACTTAAGGCAATAAAAGCAAAATCTAATGACAATGAAGAGAGATAATTTTACATCATATACTAGCACACCAGTAAGGCACTTTGATACACACACAAAATGTATACAAACCTTACACCCCAAAATATATCATTATATCCTATATCTGAATATATCCTAAATATTCCAAAGAAAAAACAGGACAAAATAGCCTTTTCTAAAGGAGAATCACACAAACAGCCTGTAAAACGTTAACCCACTTAATGTTTTACTTGTATTTCCTGTATATGCATCACTGTGACAACAGTAACAAAACACACATACTGATGATATACAGACTCTGTCAGCTAAAAGGCTTTGGTTTGTAGTCTGCTGTAAGTCTGTAACTATGTGGGCAAAAGTCTTCATTCTCTCTTGCAGTAGTGGCACAGAGCGGCATGGAAAATTCTTGTATTATCTCCTCCTGAGTTTTTTTATTCCAATGTCTCCTCATCTCAATCTGTTCTGTCCTGAACCAGGACCCCAGGCAGGCCCATAAAATCTCTCCACAAGCATGTACCTCCAATGACCCTCAGACCTCAAGAATTAAATTTTGAAAAATGAGCTCAGGACTCCATGAGAAGCTGGAGACACGTTTACTATCAAAGCAGTACCCAATGCATTTCTGCGGTCTGATCCAGGCAGCGTGGTTGATTGACTCTCCTTTGTAAGGATGCAGTAAACAAGTGCCAGCAGTATTTTTGCATTCCATTCCTGCTAATGTTTTCTTTATACACAAGTCTGACTTAGACACAGGCTTAAGGGTCACCAAGTGAATCCCTCTGAGCTTTGGGAGTGCTGAAGACAATGTGGAACATACCAGCCATAAAAACTAGGTATTTAATAAGAGGTCCTGAATATTGCACAGATGGGTGATGTAAAGGAGCCTATTAAGTTTTGTAAGCAAGGTTTCTAAAGTACAGGCAGGGAGTGCTGACCCAGCCTTAACCTCCAGAGTTGCTTAAGATCAAGAGTTGCTGAACATGCCAATAAAACATTAGAACTTCCATTAGGATTACTCAGATGCAACTATGCTGGTTATAAATCATTATAAAAACAAGGTCAATCCTATAACTGTCTGAATATTTAACAGTGCTTATATGACTGGAGTACATCTTAAAGAACATCTTGTAATTATGTCACTACATTTGACTAGCTCAGTTTGTTCAAACACTCTGCATATATATAAACACACACACTTTTGCATACATATTTAAACTTAACATTAGATTTTTTAAACCATTCACATTGATTAAATATGGCAGGTAGAAAACCCAAATGGTAATTCTTCACATAGCTTTTGTCAGCAGTTGGTAGAATGTTATCATCTGTGTGATAACAGCATTACTGTAGAAGCTGTCTAGAACAACATTGTTCTGTTCAATTGTAAATATGTGTGTATACGTGTCTATGTAGTTCTTATTGCATCCCAGAGGTTTCTAATGAGGTTCAATGTAGCACGTTAACAGTGTCAATGAAAGCAACTCACCTGTGACTTTGCTCTCATAAAGGGTGAGCTAATGTTGCAATATTTCTCATATTTTCGTCTGTTTTCACTGCGGCAGTCTACATGAATATCAGAGTTATCCTACAGAAATAAAGGAAGAGAAGTTAGAAGATTCTAGCCTAAAGTAAGTCTCCACATGTACTGTAGACTATTGGTATAAATCCAGCTTTAAAAGCTTATTAACAATAGCTTACTTCCTGTTAAGTACCAACCAATTAAAAGTAAGTAATGCTGTACCTTTACTACGAGGCTTGAGAAGCGTAGGTTTGGAGAGTAAGAGATATTGAGCTGGGTCCCATAAGCATTCTCTCCTCTGTTCTCCAGACGTACATCCACTACCATCCTTCTTCTCGAACCCTCCACAATGCGTTCTGAAGGTTCAGCTGAACCTTGACTGCGGCACAACACACTTCCTGTGCGAAACGCTTGTGCACAGAACTGCCTGCAGAACATCAGAGGAGAGATATGAATGTAGTTGTGTAAGTGTGCATGTGTGCTTATTCTCTTGATCTTACTTGTGATTCAGTAGATCAGTCTGAGATTGCAACACCAACTCTGGGACACAATGATCATCTTCATCACATCCATTCCAGAAAGGAAGCTGGAGAAACATCAAACATTTATGGCCATAATAGTTTATGTGTTAACAAATGGATCAAATAAAAAAAACTTACATTTATAACACCTGGGATGGAAAACATAACATAATTTAATACAAAATGTAATGATGTTTGTTAATGTTGTTTTCCTTTTTCACCTGTGTTTTTACAGTAGTTGGCCAGCCATCATCTAGCACTGGGCCTTGGTCTGGGTCCAGTAGTCCGGTATCAATACTGAATATAATGGGCCTGGCATAGTCTGTTGTTTCCTGCATCAACATTACAAAACCATGCAATCTTTTAATGTAGAAAAATGGCAGTTAAAGAGTAAACAAGAAAAATAAAATCTGTTGCTTTAATGCTAAAAAGTAACTTTAATGGCAGTGTAGGTAAGAGTAATGCATGTGAACTAACCATCACATGGAAGTAAATGTGGTCACATGACTCCAACCCAGGAAGCAGCGTGAGATTCTGCAGCTGCTGCCGATCTGGATCATCAAACACGGCTCGAGGATTGAAGCGCTTTTCCTCAATGTATGCACTGTATCTGAGAGCTGTGCAAAAGTGGAGGGGAAACATCTTACATTCACTTAAATACAGATAATACAGATAAAATAGACACAAAATGTGGCATAATGTCTGTATAATTGCCTTGGAAAAATATGATGCAATATTGAAGGCAATATTAAATCAGTTGTCTAGATCAGTAAATTGAATACATAAAGATTTAAATTGTCAACATTTATGGAATAATTTGGCTGTAACAGGTGTGGCCTACAGACACATATAAGAGCCACTAAGATTTAGCCTTTAAAATGATCTTGACAGGTGCATTATATGAGTATATTGAGAAGAATCTTCTATCTTGTATGCCAATAATCAACAAACGTAGGTTTTATTGTATTTGTAACCCTCCTCAGCACACATGAAGGAAAAAAGGCCTCACACACAAACACTTTATCTCCCCAGAGGACCATAAAGATGAAGACATGTTATCTCTGTGACCATTACTCTGTTTTTTCACCCATGACATCAGTGATGGAGATGCTCTGGGGTTGTGAAGGTTAATTAAAAACAGTCATGCTGCTCTGTGGTCCCTTATGCTACAAAACACTTCAATGTCTTTCAAAACAAATATATGTACACAGAGGCCTCATGTCAAACTGCAGGTGGGCTGTACACACTATAACTGGAGCGGTCCTGAGAGACTTAGGTGTTTTACAGCAGCAGTGCAGTCTGTTAACTTCTTCCACATTGTGTGGCTTCTAATTACAGTCACTTCTGTTCTTACACAGCAATAACTTCCAGTACAGCACTGCCCTGAATCTTAAGCACATATAGATGCTTCACATGCAAAATGCTGTTGAGATGTTTGTTTGTTTATTTAGCTTTAGTGTGTCAGTAGGAAATAATAAAACAGATTTTAAAAATATTCTTGGAGTATCTTGAAGATGTTGCAAGTTCTTATTGATTTAGGCCCATTTTCGAATCTTCTCATGTAATCCCATATTGGAAAACTAAGAATGATGGGGAGATCAGCTGTATGTGTGGGTCATAATGTCTTTTTGTTGATGCATAGAAAATTAATTTATTTAATTAATTTAATTAATTGATTATTACAGTTATTTCCAAACAATGATGGAAAGACTGTATTTATATATCCTAGTGACACACTAAAAGAAAAGATGTATATAAATCTAACTTTTCTGGTGAAGCATTTACTGTGCCTTTGCATGGTACTGAATGTGTAGGACTCAAAGTCAAAGAGATACACATTTTCTCAATACCTGTGTTCTCTGGTACTCAAACCCACAAACTTTGCACTGCTAACATAATGCTCTACCAATTGAGCTACAACACATATCTGTCACAACCATTTAGGATCTACATAGACACTGTTATATAAAGTACTTTAATATCTAATATTTATAGCTCTGGTTTCCTTAAACAATAATACACATGCTAAAATATTTGACATTACTACATGTAAAGTGAAAGTAAAAGGCTATTTTACACTGGTAATGCTTTTGTCATTTAACATTTGTCATTTCAGACAGGGCAACTCTAACTTACAATATGTCTGTCATGCTTCTTTCTGTCCAGAAGCAGTCGCTTCCTTCAGGACAAATCTTAAATCAACAGAGCAACACAGAACAAGACAGGACTGTGTGCCCAACAATTCATCAGTATCGAAAACATCCTCTTCATGATGATACACGGCACACTGAGCAGGAAAACCGAAACTGAATTTGGCTGTGACTATACAGCTGCTTAATGGTATAAAAAAAGCCTCCAGATGTTGACTGTTTAGCCTCATATAATGATACTGTAACCTAGAGATAGTTTATGATAAGAAGAAACTGCTGCTTTCAAAGCACTTCCAGTTTCAACATAACTGCCTGTTCTCCAGACACATTTCCAGATTGTCTGTGTGAAAGCAAAGCCTGATGTCTGTTCTCCATTCCAGCCAATACATTGATCAAAGAACTGCTGCAACCTAACAAAAAACTACATTTACATCTACATTTTGGCATTTAGTGAAAGTCTCATCCAAAGCGACTTGAGGTGATGAGGTGAACAGATTCAATAACAACATTATATACATAATAAGGGCAAGTGTGTTCATAAAATATAACAGAAATAAAAATACAGCATCATATATTGATATGAAAGTATCTTTAACATCATTTACCGTGACACTGGGAACTGACCTATTTCCTGCGAGGCTTTGATGGGAGTCCGAGCTGTGACATTCAGACATACGATAGCCGACATACAAGTCACATCCTTTCCTCCTCTCTGACAGTCTTTATTGAATATATTGATCTTGCTGGGCTCAAATCGTACAGTGGCATGGATTTGAATGACACTTCGAGTCCTGCAGTGCAACAAAAGACTCATATCAAAGAGAAATAAACCAACAGTGTTGAGAATGAGAACCTGAGAGAGTCAGCTTTTCACCCACCAAAGAAGCACAGCTGCCCCAAGGGACCCCACAGCCAGATCCACCAGGTCATCTCCATTCATGTCCATCTTCCCATGGATACTGCGGCCAAAATACTGCAGACCAGAAGCAAGCTGAACTGCACCAAT
Organism: Yasuhikotakia modesta; assembly: GCA_036877545.1. Classification (NCBI taxonomy): domain Eukaryota; kingdom Metazoa; phylum Chordata; class Actinopteri; order Cypriniformes; family Botiidae; genus Yasuhikotakia; species Yasuhikotakia modesta. Next base: position 35,593 of record JBAJNP010001787.1, on the reverse strand, counting down.
CCTCTAACAAAGAGAGGAAAGAGAAACAGATATAAATCACACTAACATATATGAACAAACTCCAGATAATCCCAATTGGATTTTTTGATACCTGTTTATATTTTCTTATTATTCTGTTGCGTTGACTGTGGTAAATATAAATGGCCCCTCTGTTGTCATCCTCTAGTGGAGAGCCCACCACCAAGTCATTAAATGAGTCTCCATTAAGATCGGACACAGGGGCCAGTGCAGAGCCAAAACGGGCATTCTGACCCTGATCTATCACCTCCAGTGTGCCCTCCAGAATGAAACGAGGCTGAGGGGAAAACAAGAGTAAAAGAGCTGCCATGAGGAAAACAACACATTGTGGAATCTACACATGTATGTAGTTACAGCAAAATGTGATCAAAATCAGCCTTTGTTGCTCTATAAAAGTTAATTGTTTGTACACCACATATGGCAGCGGATGGGGAAGTTCACAATGTGCAGGCATTATGCATCTAAAAGGAAGCATTTAAAAATGCAGTGTCGTGGGTCTGAGCACATACACATGCAATCTGTATGCTGGCTGTGGATGCATTGAAACCTATTTTTTCTATAACATGAGATGCTTTTTAAATTCATAATTTAAAGTTTTAATTTACGCCATAAATCAAGGCAGTATGTATGAAAATGATGGTTCCAGAGGGATATAAAAAAAACTTTAAAAAATATATGATTTTTTATTTAAAAAATTATATGTTGTTGAACAAAACTGTTCAGTGTAAACTGATGGAGAATAGGAGGTCTTTATGCATGTGTTTGTAAATGTAGAAACTCTTGTTTACCAGATACAACATCCACCAAACAATTAAAGAGCATTTTTGAATTTCTGGAACCATAAATAATCTTTTAGGGAATCCGACTGCTCACCATCTGTTTATGTAACTTTTGGGAACATTGCTGCCTCAATTCATCAATTTGCAGTCTTTTTAAAGCTAGATTTGTTATTCCTATTGCTCAATAAATACCTTTTCAAAGGCTAAAACAAAACAGATTTATAATGCGATTGTAAAAAAAAAAAGCATCGCAATATACTTTAAAAATTGCTTTTTAAAATATGCTTAAAAACTGTGTCTCTCACACACACATTCTTTCACTCTTTTTTCCTGACAATATGTCATCCATGGATGACAAACTCATGAAATCAGTTGTTTTCTCAGTCTTTCTAAAACAGCATTAGATTACAGAAGATGACTAGAGCGGTGAAGACCAGGCCAGAGACAAAATGTCTTAAGTTCATATAAGTGGAGCCTTCAAACCATGACCACGAAGCCATATCTGCCCTTCTATCCTCTATCTGCCCTTCTATCTTCTATCTGCCCTTCTATCTTCTATTTGTCCATTGATATATTACTGTGAAAGGGTCTAAGCTATAATAAATGGATGGAGTATCTTGCGTTCATATGATATTTACACAACTCTTTGTTTTGTCTGTGTAAAACATTACTCTTAATCTGGTTCCCATCACCAAAGCAGCTTTTTAAGTGTCTGCGGATAATCTGTAAATATAATAGTAATACATTAATGACATTAAGCACAACATTTTTTCTGCAAAAATGACCAGAAGTTTCAGGCTTCAACAAGATGCTAATATGAATGTGGTCTGCTGGTTAAGCACTTGTAAGCTGGTAAATAGCTCTTAAGTTCTAAATGAATAAAGTTAAGGTGTCCACTTTATACACAGCATCACTCTTACATGTGCTCCAGCTTTTTCCATTTATTAGAGCGGTTCTCTCTGTGAGCTTCACATAATTACATTTCAAGGGGGAAAATATTTTCCCTCTGAGTTCACTGCTCTGTGATGAGGGGTACGGCAGGTGGCAACAGTCTGTCAGAATTCATGTGAGGGCTTTAATAAGGGCATTAATGTACACAAACTGTGGGTCCCTCAGCCTCAGGATAGCAGCTGTAGTTGTGATGCATTCTGGGTAAGGTGAGAACTAAACAATAAGCATCAGCAAATCAGTACCTGATTATTACGAAGGATTCTATAGGAATAAAGTGTCTTTACCTGCTCAGTTATTCTGTAGATGTAGACTTTGCCCTTTTCATATCCTCCACTGAAGAACATGGGTGCAGCCACCAGCAGGTTATCTGTCACTCCATCACCATCCAGGTCAACTGGAGCAATCTCACTGCCATAGTATGACCCTATCTGCACACAGATCCAAACACACGGAGGATGTGATCAGAAAACCTGCAGAACACTTGGAACATTATATCATCACTTGGCCACACAGATGTTCAATGCAAGGACAAAAATAACTGCATTTCTAAACACAAACACTCCTAGATACGGTGAGAATCACCCATAAAAATTCACCATTACTGAACCATTAACAGATGTGTCCAAAGCATTTATTTCTGTCTCTTATTCTGCTCTATTCTTTAATTAAGATTGTTTACTGTGGTGCCATGAACCTGTTAATTGTTTACCTTCTTTAAAAAGTTATATTGTTCAATAACTGTGTTTTGTTTATGAGAGACTTTTTTGTATGTTTTAAGGCTGTGATGAGAAACACATGGGTTGTGTGGGTTCGCAGTCTAGACAGTTGATCGATTCACTGCAGATGAATACCAGGAGAGATGCACCAGATGAAAAGTACAATCACAAGGGGATCACTGATGTTACAGTATGAATACTGGTTAGTGTTATGTGCACCGATGTCCAACCAAATGTTTATTAATTATTGATAATTATCAAATAATTAATGCTTATTAAAACATTTATTTCATGTTATATAGTTCATTATTCTAATGTTAGTCTACCCACAATTACTAAGCAAGATACAAGGCTCATTAATGTAGAATGTGCAGGTTGTATGTAGGTTATATACATATATTTATAATTGGACATTCTTTATCACTTATAGAGAAAGAGTAAGAGCAGAAAGAGTAAAAAAGACTCATGCATTAAAGAACGGGAGAAAGGTTTTTGGATGATTTTGGTGTTTATTAAATAGTGTGCTGAATGTGTACATGCTTGTACACTGCAGAGAAATACCTGCTGTCCTTTCAGTGAGTGTAAGATAGTGAGCTCTCCTGTGTTCTTCAGGGTGAAGATGATGACCTTGCCTGTGTGGTTAAACCGTGGAGCTCCTGCCACATATAACTGACCGCTGCCAGCTGACACCACAGAGGTCACTGTGTAACCTGAACGGGCCAGAAGCCAACATATAACTATATACAACGACAGTTCAAACACATATAAATACACACATACTGTTATAGATGCTGAGAAAATGTTTAAAGTACTAACCATGCATTAACCAACATGTTTAAAGTTTGTAACAATTTCAAAAAAGTTCCATTTGTCTATTGCTGTTATGTGAAGAGTTGCGTAATAATGCCACGGTTTAAGCTTTTCTATTATCAATGAAGACTGTTAAAAAGTGGATTCTTTACCCAGGTATGCCCCATGGTTCTTCAGCTCCTCTGGGAACTCTTGCTCATAGGAGGACTTTGGTGGAACCACTTTACCCTGACGAGTCTCCTTCAGCACGGCTCCATTCCAGTCATAAGCCCCCACAGCACCCACTAAAATACCGTCCTGCAGACAGAATCACAGCAGAAAATTAACTACCATAACATCTCCCTTCTGTCAACTCTAATGTCATTAGATCAGTTTGGAGCTTTCAAGGGAAGAAAGAAATTTTTATGTGTGCTCAGAGCATCTGCTATAGCTGGTTAATTATGTTGTTATGGCATTTAGTAAAATAAAACAAACACAAGAGCTCTCTATAGAATCAATGCAGAACAATTACTGGAACAAACAAAAATGAACTAAAAGAATAAATCTGTAATCTTTTAATATAGTACCATATTAAAAGGCATAAGGAACACAATATTATAACACATACCATATTAAAATACATAATATTACTTAATAGGGTAGTTTAATAGTAATAGCCCATTTCAATCATGCATGTTTGTTGAAGATATATTACATCTTCCATTTTGTTAGCAGCATACATAACATTCATAACATCTTACAGCTCTCGTTAATGAATTAATTAATACTACAGTGATTCACACATCCCATCTTATTTTGCTTCAGTGTGTAGGCGGTATATTTTTTCAGAACGTTTATCTGATGCAGTGAATCATCTTGCATGGGAACCTCATAAACAATTTATCTCAAGACAGTAGCTGGAATGAGAGAGAGGCAGAGAGAGAGTGGGAGAGAAAGAGAGACAGGCTATGAAACCCATGTTTAGAAAGAACAGAAATTCTTGGCTTGTTGCTTACATGTAAACAAACAACAGCGTTCTAACCCTTAGCAGACCAGACAGAACATTCATACTAAACTTGCAACACACTGAGAACAGAATTCAATACAAACCAAATCTTGGCTGGGATCAAAGCAGCATAGTTAAAATCTGCTCTCTAGTTAATCTCTCAAACTAGTTCAGTATTGCAGCGTTTCTTAATGCCCAAAACAGGTGCTCCACAAGAATGTCTTTAATTTAATGGAAAATGTCTATATAAAAATATTGACTGCCAATTTATCAAATTGTTAAACCACTATTTATGTCTCTGCAATAATTTTATATTGCCATGAAATCTCAACAAATCAAGTGGCCAAAGCGATTTATTTATTTAAGCTAAATTTAAATAAAATAAATACAAACACAAATAAAACTAATTAAGGCTATGAGAGAAAGTGTCAGATTTGATTTTAGACCTGGAAACATTCTGCTGTTAGAAACATCATCTGTTTTCTGGGGGTATGATTTTCTCCTAGAGCGCAAACATTCTTTCCAAAAACGTATCCCTCCTCTCAACACTCAAGCTGCTTTTGCTGCAAATGCTGTTCCAGGCATCCAGAAAGCTAAGGGATTGGATTTCCAGTCATCCCAACAGCCATCTGGAGTTTTCCTATCTGTTTCTTCCACAAAAAGAAAAATGTCAATATATTTATAATCCTCTCGGCAGGTTGTGATTGCCTTCAGAGGACGGAGTGGAAAATCAGAGCAGTTGCATCAGCAAACTAAGCAGTCTGGACAGAGATGATTAGCGATACAGTTGGGAGGAGGTTGGATGGATACAGAGCCACCAGGTACAGTTTGGACTGTGATTTGGATGAAGTGTGGCAGACGGCCTGCCAGAACTTCAGGTACAGTATGGGAGTGTCAACAGCTGAGCCTGTGCTGGAGAACAAGCCAGCCTCAGTAACTCTGAAACCAGCTCTAGATTCAAGACAGAAATGAACATTTTTTCTTCACAGAGAAAACCTGAGCCACACTGGATCTTATCTTCTCAACATTGTCAAGGTGTAAAAATATTTTTGCTGTATCATATTATTGACACTGACATATAGAGATGACCTACAGAAAGAGAAGACATGAGGTTTAAGGAGAAAAAAAAGTCAAAGGGAAAGATATCAGTTCAAAGGAGCTAAACTCTAGACATTCATTGTTAATGATGAAAGTCAATAAGCCTGGTAAGACTGACGTCACAAATTTCACAAAATGTTTTTCACCTAATCTAATCTGAACTTCCCACTAAGGATTTTGGACACTGAAAAAGCAGAGATGGAAGAAAAATATCCGTAAATTTAAAAAACTAAGAACAGGAGAGCCAGACCTACCTCCACTATGTGTGTGGAGAAACCAGCCTGAGACATCTGGAGACCAAATGCTGTTCCATTCTTGCTGGTCCCTGGAGACAAAGACAAAATGAACACACAGCAGACATCACCAACACACAACATTTGCCTTAATCAGTGTTGTTGTCTTGTTTTCCATTAAACAAACCTTCTTAACACAAGACAAATTTTAAAGAAGCACGGTTACATAAACTATAGGAGTCTTGTTTTCAAAACACAGTGTTATAAAGTTTGTTTAAAACCTGAAAAAAATGTTTTTTTTTACTAGTAAAGAGCAAAGAGCAAGAGTCATGACACAGAACATATTTCATAGGAAACTGGTATCAATTTTAAGTTTTGGTTGAGTAAGATTTACAGTGTAGTATTGGACAGAGATGTAAATGTTTTATAGACTGAGGTCTCTGGCTGTATTATTGATATGATGCAATGTTATGTGTGGTGCTTTTGCGGGCGGTTGTGGTAAATCCTCCCACCCTCTAAACTGAAGATCCTCTCTCCCAGGGCGTCCACAATGTCCTTCAACGCTGCCTCATCTGTCACATTAAAAAAATGTTTGTCATCGGGGTCACTTGCGATGTACTTGATCTCATTGAGGAAAGCTTCAGGGTTGATGCCTCTGCGGTTATAGTAACCCAGTACCTGTTATGAGAAAATATTCCATCACCAAACATGATTCATTTCTCCTGAGGGCCCATGCAAACCCACAGCTTAAATGCAAAGCCCAATAAGTAGGTTTAAAAGCGCTGGGCTCCTGTCACCAGTTTCACTGGTGCCAGCGGCTAAATGTGCCCTCAAAGATTTCCAGCCCACAAAGTACAGTACGCCATTTTAAAATGGGTCGCCTCAACATTTCAGTATGAGATTGGGCATCTGATTAAGGGCTAGACCAAAGAAAATACCAAATAATGTGCCACAGAAAGCAGAAAAGAGAGAACTGTGAGTAAAGGAGGCAGGACTTACGGCGATGGCATATCGGGTGATTCCATCTTTTTCGCTGTCCTCAATGACCTGCTGAAGGTCTGGACTATCATGTGATTCGCCATCTGTGATGACAATCATCACCTTCTTTGCTCCTCTTCTGCCTCCATGTGTAAAGGCCTGCGTGCTGTGGATTGGTCAATAATAGAAAATAATTTATGTTTATGTTCATTGATGAGCTCTGTCAACAGTAACATGCAAAAATGTTATACCGTGCAACACTGATTCCCAATGCAGTGTTGGTCTCTTCTCCTCCCCGCTGACCAATCTTACGAGCAGCCTGGACCACATCCTCTACAGAGCGAAAGTCATTCAGCTGAAACTCAGAAACCACCTTCTCTCCATACTGCACTACTCCAACCTACACACAGTTTAATGGGACAGCCACATAACTCACTTAATGTGACAAATTAAACCACATATTATATTTTACAAAAGAATCGATCAGACAGAAGCTGCAGCTGTAAACACACCTGAATCTGTCCTGGTCCAACATAGAATTTCCGCAGGATGTTAATAAGGAAGTCCTGGACTTCATTCCAGGGGTAGATTGAATTTGAACCATCCAGAACTATCACTATGTCCATGTATGTCTCGCACCCTGACAGAGAAAATTAGATGCCTTTGGCAGATGAAACAACTAACAGAACTGTAGTTGTTCTGTTCAAAAGTGAATTTTGGTAATTCATTAAAAAAACAAGGTCTGCGATTCTTTCATCAAACAAATTAGTCTGGATCATTTATGAGCAGTTAAAATTATTTTCTTTGAAAAAACAGGAACATTAATTTCACATTATGTTGTCCATGGCAGATCCAGATATGGTCTCGGCCAAATTCAGCATAAAAATAAGTCCATGGTTGAGATGGAAAGTGGAAACATATTAAAGAAATTTCACTACCAAAAATCTGCCCTAGTTAAATCAAGCAGCACATGGAGCATGCAGGTGTGTTATGCTTACTTTGGAAGGCGGGAGCGATAGTGCGGGAAAATTTAAAGCTGGCATTGACTCTGGAGCAAATTCCAGTGCTATAGTATGAGCTGCCGCATTCATATGACCAGAGAGGACCACAAGCCTATGAATGATCACAAAGAGTGAATTGCACAATTAATAAATTTTTCCATCACTTTTCACAGGTGAATGGATGTTTAAACCCTTAACAGTATTAGATTTGTGTATTAATCTAACTCACCACAAAGCTGTTGTCTTTGGGGTTAGATGCAAGAGTCATTCCAAGTCTCATCTTATCCTTGCGCTCTGAGACATTTGTCAAGGATATCCTTCCTTAAGGAAACAAATGGATGGAGTTACAAATGTGGTAGCAAAATAAAAGGGTGCATTCTGAATCTGAGTCTAAGAACAGACCACAATCCATATGTGGCTTTTGCACAGGACTTCCTCTAACCATAAACATGTTTGTAATCCTGTCTAGACATTCCTGACTTTATCTGCAATGTGCATCTCATCTGCCATGTTTGTGCATCTATACTCATGTACAGAGCATATTAAAACTGGCAGAAAGGCTGTATCCTCACACAACACTGTATAATCTGGAACTGGAACAGATGTTTAGTGTATAGTGAGGAACACAGATGTGCACATGTAAACTATGAAAGTCAGAAGAGGTATTTAAAGAACCAATGCGGTGCCCCCATTTGCTTTTCACAAGGCATGCCTGGTAACGCTTCACTCAAACCGCAACTCTTACCCCTATTTAACTGATTATAGAAGCTTTGTGAAGTAATTATTTGATCCTAGTAAATTACAACAAGTCATTTCCAAGTATATTTACAAAAAATAATTATATAACAAACAATAACCATGCAGATTCGTAGTACCAAGATTGAGTTTGGTGCAGCTGGGTCCTCCAGATCTTCTGTTTAGGAGACATTTGTACACATCTCCTGTCTGATGCTGCCCATTTGTTTCCAGTGGGGCTCCTACCAGTAACCTGGAAACATCCACAAATCAACATGATAAATATCGGGTTTGACATTCTACAACATTCACACACCAAAACTGTCATAAAAATACATAAGCAAAAGGCAGATGTGTAAATCACGTCTCTGGAAATAATACAACAGCCGGAAGCCTGTTGATTTAAGCTCCCTCTGAAAACAGGCCCATTTAAAAGCGGCTGGAGGAAGTGAATCAGTTAGAGGTGATAGGTGAGTGGAATCTATTGGCTGAGGAATGTTTAAACAGGTTCAGTGTGTTGTTGTCTGAGGTAATGTATCAATGGAGGCTCTCGGGGCAGTTAGGTATGCGGCTCGCCACTGAGAACTGTTTGTGTGCATGCTAAAATATGTGCACATGTATCCTATGACCCAGACTGACTAAATGCATCACTCTATTAATGGTGGCTTGCCTGACACTTAATACTGCTCCTGCAGAGAGCAATCAGGGACACACTCATCATTCAGGTGCAGTAGCAGTCTGTCCTGCACAGAGAAAAACACAGGCCGCCACTTTCACTTAGCAACCCTGAAGGGCTCAATTAACTAGTTGCACATCACTGAAAAACCTTGAAAGACAGCAGAATGGATACTTTTAGCTTTGCATTGTTTATGCTAGAGACACAGAACTCCTTTGTGCTGACAGCAGCCTGAAGGGAAGGACATTACAATAAGGTATTAGTGGCAGGCCAGGATGAGGCCTTACCTTAGTTTATGGCAACAGCATGTTACCATTAAATATACTATTAGATGTAAGGAAGTAAAGAGTGACAGCAAAACCACACAAAACATGAAAAACAAAAGTCCACTCATTTTTATGATCCAAGGGTTGTTTGTCTGCCTCTTTAAAGAGTATAGCTGTCTTGTAAAATGCTACATTTTCTCAAGAGCAGCAAACTAGCTCCTACTCATTGTAACTCAGAGAATATTTCTGAGTTACAGAAATAACCTGAAATAAACTATTTCTCAAAACAGTACTTAAACAGTCATCTTAAACAGTGGGTTTCTTTATTAACTTATTCTTTAAGTGCAAATTGGGTGTAATTATTTGGAGCCACAGCTTGTAAATCTTGAGGATCATGGGTATAAAAGCCACAGACCTCTTGCAATGCAAAAAATCATAAACATGGACAGACAAGTAAGAAGCACTGTTGGAATCAATAATCAGCACATCTAAAGCTGATTGTGACAGGCAGCAAAGGTTATTGCTTTACACAGAAGCAATATCCACTCAGGGACAGGGCAATTCAGGAAGTTGATATCTGACACTCAGTTATGGCCGATCCAGACCTCCATAAGTGTTCTACACAGGTCAGGGGTCAACATCATGGGCCCCTCATCCTAAAAATATTTCTGTGTTTGGCATGCTTCACCAGTTAAATATGGACAAAATCTGGATCTAACTTCCATAACAAATAGATTTTACCTTTTACTGTTATAACAATTATAAGACACCCACAGGCTATTTACAGTAGAATTATGGAAATAAATATAATAAGAGGCATTTAGCACATGTTGTATTGGTCAGCCCTCATAGATTAATTTTGTGTCCACACTGTTTGACAGTAGTCTGAAATGAGCAGGAAATAAGGAAATAGATTACGCATTAAAAAATAACAGAAGTCGTCAGCTTAACGTTCATACAAATATTTTCAGAAGACTCTGGAAATAATTTTCACAGAAGGAGCACAGATCTCACATATTTTCTCTGCCATTAATATTGTGATTATTACCGGTGTGACAGCTTCCTTCGGCTGAGCACTTTACACTGAAGTTCAGCCTAGGACACAGTTACCTAAATTGTAAACGAGCAAAAGCAGCATGACAGAGAAAGAGAGAGATGTGCACAAGAATGGAGACTTCTGTTGCAATGATTTAACAGGCTAGCCAACTTTGAGGGCAATGACACAGAAAGCTGTTTAAATAATCAGATTTAAACTCATTAGAGTCTAGAGTTTTTTTTTCTGTGGTGGGGCTGCATAAAGGGCTAATAGAATCAAATAAAAGATCTTTGCAAACATACAATCTTTACGTATTTAATCTCCCACAAAACTCTGCACACCAGTCCAAACCCTGGAAACCTGGAAAATATTGAGAGGAAAGGCAAAGTCATCAATGTGTGAATGTTTTTCACATTTGAGGAGTGAGAAGAGCTGTGCTATGCTAATGGTGTTGAGTCCTATAGAGGTGTCGGTGAGTGCACTGAAATGTTGTTTCATCACATTCATACAGTTTACTGCATGCTGGGGGAGAAGTAAGAGGTGCACCACAAATGTGTTATGCTTCCTAAATCACAGTCCATGATGAAGTGAGTTACTGAGTGACAAGAACATGCTATCCTTCATGTTTTTTTACTTTTCATCATATCTGTTATGCTGTTCTTTTGGGGTGGCGATTCAGACACATTCTCCTGAGTGACGATCAGACATAAAATATCTACTAATGACAATAAAACACGTTTCTGTCACAGAAAATCTGTTAAAAGTATACTTAACCATTTATTCCCAACCTAATTTTTCAATATGTACTACTAATGAGACTATTAATACAACAGTGAAAAAGCACCACATAATAAAATTCATATTTATAACTTTAAATTCGTATATATATTTGTAATTAATGATTTTAGGCATGTTAATCCTTTGGGATGGACCATACAGATGCATTACCCGTTAGGAAGGCTTGTTTCTCTGCTACTGTCACACTTCTCACTACAATGCACTTTTCTTTAAATCAGCTTCAAAACAATTCTGTGAAAGGAATGAATAAAACTGACTTGGCATATTTTATCTAAATTTAAGTGTAACCCTCTGGCTGCCTGTTGAATTCAGAGCTCACAAGAAACACAAAGGTCACAACTCAGTTAAAAGTTCCAACTGCAACTTCTCAAAAATAAACAGGCTGTGTTTTTCTCATGTCTTTATGTGTGTGTCTGAGTGTGCATGTGCCTACATTTGTCTTATTGTCCATCCCAAAGGATTTTCCAGCCAAATTTATGGATGTGCAACTGTAAACTGTGGCCACCCAGGGAAAAAGCCCTCTGGCAGTGAAGACAGACTCAAAATAAATGGACACAAATTTCAAATCAGCACAGCTTCTCTATCTCACTGCATTGTATATACAACATATGTCTATAAATGGCATCTGAGTATATGATAAGGTTATTAGTGTATACAGTTATGCTGAACAGATTGAACCCAACACTGGAGGCCTCATAAAGAGATCCAAAATGTACGTAAAGTTTCTCATTTTTGCAGCCTTACAAAAAAAACAATACTATAAAAGATCTATTCATTGGCCAAATAGAAGGATTATAAATTAAATAAATAGCTATCAACACATGCATTATGAATCTATTTTTTAGTCTTAACTAAACTCAGCTGTGTTTCCACTACTGTACTGTTTTTCAATTGTAAAGGCTTTTTATTGGCCTCTTTTATCTGAGCTCTGATTCTGTTTCTATAAAAACAGAGACCAGAATACCACAACAGAACGTGAGAGAAAGTCAGATAAAGAATTCAGGATTAGCTACATGGCTTTTAAATCAAAGCAACTTTTAAGAAAAATTTGAATTTGACTTCTGATATTTGCAGACATATTAAGGCAATTCAAGAAGAGCACAACTCATTAAACACTACAGACACAGCCAGTACTATAGACACAAGCTTCATGTTTCAAATTTCTCCAAAATGCTGCCGTCCTGTACAGTTGAAAACCCTAGAACAGAAAGATTTATCACTTATAAAAATGCCCTCTGCCCCAAAACACCCATATGCTCCCTATGAGTTGTGTAATGGGAGCTGTATGGGCTATAACTGCTTTTATCATCACAAAGCAGGAGAGACTGGGATCACATTTCACCAACTTCACTACACTGGTAGTGCTTAATGGATTAGGACAGATGTGTCAACAATACAAGAGTAAAAGATAAAAATTAAACACATTTTTGCTATTTGCCATTTTTATTTTTCTTCTGTAATTAGTAGCCTATAGTTATCTATATACATATATTCAGTTATAAACATATCTTAATTATTAAACATGGCAGAAAAAAAGTTTCAACATATAAAGCAAAATGATGATGTACAGTAAGACACACACAGTGAAAGTTTTCTGTTGTACTGTCCTGAAGAGAAACACATATTGCTACATAACGATTCCCAGAAAAGAATAAGAGAATGTGTCAGCTACTTTATATACTGCCTTAATGTCTATGGACTCTCAGTAACCGCATTGATGTGAGTCTTGCCAACCCCTTTCCCCCCATTTTTCTTCACCACTGAAACCCCTTCTGTGCCTCTTCTTTCCACTGCATGCTGCTGTGATTGACAGGGTCATTTCAAACTTCAATGCACAAAAGAGTTTGTAATAACTTGTTAACTTATTGCCCATACAATTTTAGCAGTATGTGTAATACATGTATTCACAGATAGTAAGTTGTGTGGAAGTATTTTTTACACATGGAATACTCAGATGACCTACAATACTCAAATGGCCAAATGTGCAGTGTACAGCATATCACACTGTGCAATGCACTCAGCTTGACCATTGTTCTGTGGCAACTAAACCAAAAAATTATCAATATAATTGATTTAAAGTGTAATTTGAAACATCATTATTTGTTTGGACAATTAACATTTAAAACTTAAAACTGGAAAAAACCAATGTCATTTTATATGTTCATAAATGTATGGTATTTGCTCAGTTAAACATGTAAAGAGGTTGTGTTAATGTATATTATTGCCTTTTTAAATATTTATTGATGTATAGTGTATGAAGTTTAGCATACATAAGTTTATTATACTATTTTAATAATCAGTTGGCTTGATGTGTAGTACCCAGTAAAAAGTACTTTTATTACCATTATTAGTCAACAGAAAGAAGGAGTGCTACCTCAGAACAAGGCTGTTGCTAACTTTCACAAGGTCTGGAACAAAGTTTTATGCGTGGGCTCAAATGAGTACATTAGGTTATACAGCTGAGGGCCTTAGTGGACACTCCTGTCACAGGGCCAGGAATGAAGGCCCTGCCACAGAAGCTATCACTATCTCAGAAGTAGTTTAGCAAGTCTCCACTGACCCTGCCGAGCATATGTCAAAACACTTCACAGAAAATAATAAAAAATCTGCCAGAGCAACAAACAAACATGATAAATAACCTGACCTGTCAGAATGAGTGTATTGCGTGTTATCCATGATCAGAGGTTGTAAGCAAGACTCAGATCAGACTCTGTTACAGACTTAGATGAAACATTCTCCAATGAGGATCTGACCGTACTAATTAAGACATTTCCTGAGAATGGCTGTGCAAAAGCAACCCAGTACACACATGCACAAGTAAATAGCCAACAGTCCCTCACCGTCCAGAGCATTTCCCTGTACAAGCTATCTGAGGTAGTCTTACCGCATAATGACGATTAGCTACTGTCTGCAGACAATTCCTGCAAAACCCTTTTCCTCTCCTATCGCCTACAGTCATGCCAGCACAAACACACCAAAAGCTCCCTAATGCCTCTTGCACTCTCTTTCTCACACACACACAGCAACAGATGAGAAAAAGAGCAGGTAATGCCAGCAGAAGAAATATTATTTTAATTCTGATCTCATCAGGGTGTAGTGTTGGCTTTCAGTTGATTAACTGTTTCTGACACATGAAAGTAAACTTACAGTGGTGTTCTAAATAAACCTCTGTAGTGATTCACCCAATTAACTTTGGGTTTAAAACAACATCTCAGGTCTTTAAATGTAGTTTGGTGTGATAATAAGGTGTCTATGTTTCTTCATCTAAGTCTATTGTGAATGTTGATGATGAGCGCTTGCCAAGCACTCATTCACAGCGCACATCTTTTAGAATATGATACAAAATGTTACACACACACACAAGGCAGACACATGCCACACTCAAAATTCAGTTTGGCCTGTTAATGGTTTCCAGATGCAGTGTGAATGGGGATTTGTTTGGCAGTCGCTCACTTGAGAAAGTCTTTGTTGATATCACCCCACATCTGTCCAGCTAAACTGACAACACACTCACACTTAAAATGCATACCAAGTTATTTAGCTATTATCTTGGGAATGTGAAATCCAAAATAATATTTTTATGATCCTAATGTAAGTACAAAGGAAAAATTACCATGTTTTTGTCAATATATTAGTACTCCATTGACTCCATTGATTGACTGATTTTATATCAGGCTAATGATATGACATGGTATTCTCTAAACCTACTCCTGTACCTTATCTTCATGAAAATTAGTCTTTTTATTTAGTGAGGACCAGTAAAATGTAATTAAAGATTGGTTACTATGATATTTCCCTTTGATAGCTAAACCTGTACACATACACACACACACACACATAACGCCTTAAGGCAGGTTACAGGTCAGTGCCATGCAGACATACTACAGTCCTGTATCCCCTTCACAATAGCAATGCTCTTTTAATGATAGACAAACAAACTCTTATATCCTACAAGTAAATTTACATGTAATATAAACAGAAAGTATTATAAATAGTAATATAAATAGAAAGTATTTTCTATAGTACCGGACAGCAATGTGAACAAGCTTTTGGACTATGATTTTAAGAGATTTGAACACACAAATAACATAATTTGGTATCATATAAAGGTGTAAAAACACAGGAAGTGTGAAGTATTTTACTCTTATCTGAAAAAAAGAAAAAGTAGAAAGATCAGATCAACAAATATCAGAAGATGTAAACAGAGCTTCTTACCATTTCTGCCCCCCAGCCGCGTGCTGTTGGACAGTGTAGCCAAACTGTGTCTGCCTGGGGCCTTTAATAATCTTGTGATTACTGGTGTCAATGTTGAAGCACTCATGGAACCCTGTAAACACACAGACAATTCAAACATTACGCATCTATTAGACAACTACATCCACTGGTAATACCAACAGGCCTCAAGATCCATGGAACTCCAACAATAATACAAATCTAACTGAAGATTTTATGGTGGTTCTAAACAGTTAGTGCTTGTAAAAATACATGTTACCTACATTGGATGTCAACTTCACTGCTTTCTATGTGGCTCACGAATGGAGAGCATTTTCTAATTTTACATATACATTGGCATTTGTTTTAATACCCTTTGAATACTGTTTTATTTAATTGTCTAGAACATACTAGAGGTGGCTGAACTGTTTACATTAAAACCACAAGATTTTGGACACTGGGGTGGATTAACAAACACTCTCATGGAGGTCTTCTGTTGAAGCTCCTTCATAATCAGTCTAATGCTGTTGGTTGAAGCCTGTGTGATCTCACTGCTTGACCTGACCCTCTCCAACTCTGTCAACAGACAACTTTCCCAACAGTGTGGGAGACACAGGACCATTGGACCTCATCAGGGATTAGACTAAACAAGTACGCTGTCAATCATCATAACAGGTTTGACTGACTGTCAAAGAGAGAAGACATACAGTCAAAGAAAGAGAGTGAGTGAATATTAAAGCTGACAGAGAGAGAACTTGGAGGCTGATAAAATTTCAGTCACAATGCAAAATACGGTACAAACTGTTCTCTTAGGTGGCCTTTTCACCACAGAACATCACATGATGGCAACCTCCATATCTCACATATCAGTGTCTATAGGTATGGACCTTAAGGTAAATGTGAAGCAGGTGCTGTAGAGAGAAAGCTAAAATGCTTTGATCTACAGTAAGTGTAAACACAACGTTCCTGAGAATAATGTTGAATTACACTGCTAATCTCTACCCTGGTGACAGCATATGGATGTCATAAGCCCACACACATGGAAACCAAGGTGTAGGAATGTATCTATTTCACAAAAAAGGCAAGGATGCAGAAAACATAAAATGGCCTGGTGAAAAACCTGATTTTCTACTATGGCCCGGGTCACCCTGCCTCCAGTTTGGCCTCTGTACAATGAAAAGCAATACAAAATCCTTTTACAATAACAATAATTTATCATCTACCTGTCACCAGGGAAAATTAAATGATTTATTTGTGATAGTGCTGATAAGCAATGTCTGCTTCACGCAGGGATGTAGTTTCCATTCAGTGTATTATATCATGAAGATCAATGGATGACATAAAAAGATCTGCTTCTCTTAGTAGAAAGCATTTAACTTTAACTTAAGTCTCTCTCTCTCTCTCTCTCTCTCTTTCTCACGCTCTCTGTAGACAAAAGCATAAATGATGACAGGCTACTGTAGGGTTAAAGATGTAATGATGTTAACCCTATTTTGCACATTAATCTGGTCAGTCACAAGAATGCACAGGCGATAATGTGGACCACATGTCTTTCCGTGCTTTATTTTTGCCTTTGACCGTGATTGTAAGAGTTTGGAGAAAGAAAGACACTGGCAGTGACTGAAGGAGTATTTATTCTGAGCAGGATTGTATGTCCCACTGTGACAAGCACAGAAGGCTCATACAGAGAAGGTAAATTTGAACTTTGCTTAAAAACAAAGTAGGACTGATTCTCATTAGATCCTCTGCCTCACACCCTTCACCCTCCTACAGAAAATAACTGATAGAACAGACGGATAGAACTTAACAGAAAGTGTATTTGACAAACATAGCTAGCTAAATTCATAAGTAGCCTAATAACGCTGTTCCTTCTCATAGACTACAATTCACTAATACAGCAACACACTTTCATTTTTCTTTCCTATTGCAACGCTTTCCAGAATTCTTTAATATTTTTATACATTCTTATAAATTAGAAAGAGAAACACTAAACTCTTATAAATACAATAGATGTATGAGAGCATATGAGAGACTGTGTGTTATTTTTTCCCCTAAACTGTCCACACTCGTTGATCATTTTTCCAATGTGTTGGATTTAACACACATCTTGAAGGTTTTTAGTCTTAAGGCAAGCTGTCCCAGACACCATCAGAGAACAAATTCGCCCCTTTAAAAATCCAAGGATAAAGAATGTGAGAAAATAGGGGACCAGAGAGGTTCTAATTTCCATTTAAAAGCCCTAACATGGCAGATGCTTTCATATTCTATGTAATATTATTACGTCCTATAGCAGGCTAGTGAGTTCCTCGTATGCAATCTTTTGCCAAGATAAATGAACTTTGGTCACTGTAAGGTTGTACTTTGTGTCTTTGCCCCTGAACTACACAGTCTATAGGAGCGTCCATGCATCCTGAACTGTACCAGACAAAACTGTCTGAACTGTCTTATAAACAATGTCACCTGCCTGGACGATTGAGCTGGGCTCTCACATTTAGCATCAAACATTTAAGAAAAATGAGTGCTGAATTAGATCTGGACCAGAATCAAAGGCATTAAGACTTTAAAAGCCACACCCAACCAAATCTACAACTGACCATGCACCATATAATTAATATAACAAATAAAGTTCACCTATGTTAATCCAGAACCTACAATAATCCCTCCAAATGAAAGCCACAAATACTAAACTTTAATTAAAGATGCAGCTGTGTAGAGGCAGGCCCTCTAAACATCTGCTCAGCCCTCAGTCATCACTCCCCTCCTTCACAAACATTTACGTGAGGAACTGCCCTGATGCTAATGAGCCTCACTGATGCCCACTGGCAAGGATTAAGAGACTGCAGATTGGCTTTTAATAAAATCCACATGCCAGAAATACTCATCTCAAATTGTCACTTTCCCAATACTTTTCAAAGATTTCATAGGATTTCTGCTATTGCAGTATAAGTGCTGATCCCCAGGGACTAAAATACATTACATTACCCTCACAGATCCAGACCAAAATGACCAGACACAGTTTATTTCATGCTTACTCATGAAAGGCTGCTGGAGGGCTGCTAAAAGACGACTAGCAGGAGATGAGACTAAAGGCAAGTGCCAGAGCTTTTGACCAAAATAAACTACGAGGTACGTGGCATCAGACACAGTCAGGCATTACTCACTAAGCTCTGGAATCCCTTATCCACACAAATTAATGTTTCTTTTATTGGCACAAAAAACATGGAACTCCAAGTAGAAGCTTCTGAACTAAAGAACCAAAATGAACAGCAATTAACAAAGAAACTTCTGTGATATGTATCCTGTGTACTTACAACATATATCAGTAAAATAAAATGCCTTTCGGCATCATGGCATTGAAAACAAGATTTTGAAAATTGAAATAGCATATACAGGAGGAACACAAAAGTGTTGTAGTGTTAAGAAAACATCTCTGACTTTATTCGAACTGGCCTGGGTCACAGCTGTCTTATTGGCAACTGGTCCAGCTAGGTAAACACAAGGCTAACTAACTTTTTAACAAGTAACATGCATGACTTGACATACCAGCACTTCTATTTCTCTTTGTCTCACAGACATAATTACTTATTTAACCACACTTTAATCACACTTCAGCAAAGTGTCAGCATTGACATTTACTTTGTTTTCATTAATAATCAAATTACATTTTAAAGTAAATTAATTAATTCTTATCACCCTTTTCATTGGAAAGACAGGCATATGAACACATTACAATAATACCATCAAACATTTGATCAGGAATGCACATGTAAGTTCTCAAGAACCTATCCTTAAATATTCTCCTGAGGCATCATTTCACAGAACTGAACTTTAATCTGGCTGCTAACCATCTTTTTCCCAGACACAGGAAACTAGCTCCCAATATATGCCTGATAACATCATCTTTAATTTCGAAGTATGCAAGTGCAAGAATAAAAACTGGGATGAGTGTAAACGCCTGCCATTCTCCAGCCAATCCACTTTCTCTGTTTATCACAGGAGATCAGTGTAACAGAGCCTGACAGTTGAAAGCAGGCGTGGGAGACTGAGTGCCTGGATATAATCCCATACACACAAATCACATCTGTGGTACTTCCTCACTCTCATACATGGAGACTTTACTTGCCACTTTTGTTTCATGAAATAAATAATAGGTAACAACACACACACACGCACACACACACACATACACAAACACACACTCACACTTACCTGGCAGCATGCTGCAGAGAATCCAGAGCAGGAGTGTGCAGTAGTACTCCATTTGTATGTGAGAGGGAGAATGTGAATGAGTGTGTGTTAGTCTGTGTGTGTGTGTGCATGCGTGTGTGTGCACGTGTGTGTGGATAGAATATCCTGACAGTGTGTTCTCCTGTACAACCAACTCTGATTGCCTCTATTCCTGCTAAACACACTCACTATATCTGAGTTAAGGAGGAGGGGACTGTGGCTGAACTAAAAGGAGGTGCTCCTTCAGCCATAAGACTGATCTTCTCACTTTTTCTCCTTTACTTCCTCCCTCCCTCTTCCTGTCTTTTTTTGCCTGTCTATGGTTAGTCAGGTCAGGTCACTGTACTCCACTGCAGGCTATTGAAAAGATGATAGGTAGAGTTTGTCATAGAATCCCATCGACTCTATGGCAAATAATGATAAATTTTTCATATTAAATTCCATAATTTAACTTATGTAACATATATACTGCATACATTCAGATATATACCCTTGTCTCATACAGATTGGTGGTTAACATAGCTGCCTGTTACCTTATAAAGCCCATTGACAAACTCTCAGCATAGCTTCAGGCATCATCCAAACCACCCAAACTAAACCTATAATTATAGATTATATAACAACTAATGCTGACAATCAGCCCACCGTGGCCTACCTCCATTTCAACTTGACCTTGAAAAAACAAAACCACAGTAATTAAAAAGAACATGCAGTATAAATGTACTCTTATACGTAAATCAAACGTAACCAACAACAAACACTGATTAGAATATACACACAGACAGGTCAGTAGCTAACAATAGCAAAAACTGATGGATCAATCGAAATAAAATATTTTATTATTCACTGTACTACCAACAATATTAATCCTAAAAGTTACATTTAGGAAATTGTTATGCCTCTAAAAACATCTGATGACCATTGAGCTGATTCTTCAAACATCCTGTGTAAAGAGTGTTGCTATGATTAAGAGTACTGTACTTAAAAAGCCATTGTTTCTTGCCTTTCATCAGATTTTTCAAAGCCAGCAAACATAAAAGCACAATGTAAATCAGTCTCTCTGAAAGGAGGCAGCTGAGAATGCTAAAATCATCCAGTTTTTCAAGACTGTAGTGAATCCTGTAGTAGCATTCCTGTAGCTCAGTCTCTAGTGCATTGTGTTAGCAGCACAAAGGTTTTGGGTTTAGGCACAGGGAGCACATGCACTGAAAAAAATGTGTAACTTGAATGTATTTTGATTTGCTTTGGATAAAAGATGGAAATGTGTCTGCCGAATACATAAATGAAATAAAAAAACTGGCATTTTTAGATTAACAAAATAATGTGGTTACACTCATTATGGGAATCTGGGTCTGATGAAGGTTTTTTTATTATGATACTGAATAATGTTTTACAGTTCATAATTACAGTCAGAGATAAAAATATAAATTAGTCATAGACTTGTGCAGAATCCAATGTTTTGTTCTTTGGGAAAGAAACTATTTCTAAGATGAAGCTAATGTAATTATGCACAGACTGCAGAAAAAAGTACTGTAGCTATGTCTTAAAGACCACTTCTCGCATTCTCCTGTCCTATTATAATGTGAATAAAGAGAAGCAGAAGAGAAATAAAGAATGTTATCGGATAGTGGGGTTTTGAAAAGACCATTTGGTTATACAACACAACATAAAGTAGTCTTTTACCAGGACTGTGGGGTTGCAGCTCATAGCTCCAGAATCCCTGCTGTCAGTTTGCAAAATGTCAGCAGTCTAAAACAAATGATAAATCGGAGAGGAACCTACAATTAAAATTAAAGTGTGTTTCTTTTTCTTGTAAGGGAAGATGGAGTTGGGTTGCTTCAGTCACTGTTTCCACAAGGAGGGAAATCTGCCCTGTCCATAATGCTCAGTTGCTGACCAAAATTGCCATGCCAATATTTAAAGTCAGAGGGGAATTGTAAAAAGAGGGACAGAGAAATTAACATAGAGAAAGAACTAGAAAAAGAGTTCTCTGAACAGTGTGCAAAGTTGTTTTTGGAAACAATCCCTCATTCCTTCCTCCTCAAATTTGGGGGTCCAGAGCCCCCCGTTGAGGAGACGATGGAAATCAATCCCTGTCCTTTACAGGAGCACCACTTACCTCATGACCACAGAGCTTCATACAGCAGGAGAGCAACTGCAAACAATCATCTCAATAACCTTCACATTACCTGCCGCATGATGTATGACTGAGTATTTGAGAAGACAGAAGCACAAGTCTGCTACAGTTGTCGTTGACCTTCAGATTGCGACCCATGTGGAAAATAGCTTTGCTTACTGAAATCAGAGCTTCACAAATCCATCACAGCATAAATGACTTTTAGTGAAACATTTGCTGTGCATGGTACTTTACCATGCCTTTTTATAATCACTAATATTTTTCTTTCTGTTTATCATACTACGAAGTTAACCACCTCATTCTCAGTGTTTTTCCATTGACTGGTACAGCAGATCACAGAAATATACTGTTGGCAGCGGACAAACTGAGCACAGTCAGTGAGAGCTCTGCTGTGGTCAAACCTCAGTCACCACAGTGTCAAGTGTCAGAACAACCGTACAGACCAGATCCAGATCTTGACCTTTTGAATGTTTCTGCACGATGCTGCTCAAAATATGGCAAATCACAGTCAATAATTCTGAACTGTGGTCATATCTAAAGCCTGACAGTTTCTATTTGAAGTTGTGAAAGCAGTTGTTTTAAACTGTAGACTATAAATGCACTGAAAACTTTATACTGACCTTGTAGAGATACTCTAACATCTAGCAAAACATCAGTCTCATATAAAAACTAACTAAAAACCTAACTAAACTAGAAAGTGATACTCTCTGCTTACTATTCCTGCACAATATGTAACAAGCAGAAAGTCTTGCTTTGCTAAACAAAAGATCTTACTGCAGCCAACAAGCATATTTCTGTTTGTCATTTACAAACTCTGAAGGACTTTATAAGGACCATATATGCAAATTTATTCTGTTAAATGTCTTTTTATAATGAACATCTCCTAAAACAACTAAGAAAATGCATTAACTACTTCTATATGACATCTATATGACTGTAAAATCCCAACATGAATATGTTCATGAATCATTTAAAATTCTCCTAGGAATCAGGGATTGTGGTTAGGCCACGGAAGGATGAGTCAACCAATCAGACATGCAAATGGTAATGTGGACGCAAATGGGCTGACTGTTTGATTGACAGGCAACATTCAACTGAAGGAATTCTGGGGTTTTGGGCAAAGATTCAAGTGTTCTTATTCTAAAGCACAAGCTGTGTTAAAGGCTTTTTTATCAATAACAAAATTTAACCAATAGCTTAATTTGTGTAATCTCAGTATAGTAAAACCAAGCCAACACTCTTACCATGTTAAAATCCAGTGGTCTGAATTGTAAACAGTGACCTCATGGCTCATAGCATTTAAGATGCTCATCCACGAGGACCATGAGATGACAGATAGGTTTGATGGAGTCTACATATTAACCTGTGAGTGCAGCAATGAATTTTAGGTTTTGAGTAAGTTTTAATTAATTGCTTGACAGTATTACTGAGGTATCTTTTGGAATTTTTGAAACAATACTGCTACAACCAAATAACTACTCAAAATACAATGGGCCTACTGTGGGCACCACCTACTGTGTTTGAGTGTCAATCAGACACTGGTGCTGAATTATTGACAATATTATTGTTCTATTATTCAATATCTGTTCTATCATTGCGGTACATCTTAAAGGACAAAGAACAAACTCTGCATTAATAATAATGGTAAAGCTACAACCATGGAGGTCTCTTCTACTTTTAGAGTTTTGAAAAGGAACCAAACTGTCCAAAGTGCCTTGGAACACCTCCATATTTCTAGCGGCATGCGGCAGGACCATTTAAATCTCTCAGTGCCCGTGGTTTTATTATTGCAGGATTATTCTGATTGGCTGCTGAAAGAATGGAGAGCTGTTTAACTGTGAAAAGGGCAATAGTGTACCAATAGAAATAATCATAAAATTAAAATGGCAGAGGTCTTTAATATAAATACTGTGAGCAAGCAAGCAATGGTCTAGTCTTAGCACTGCGTCATTCTTACTTTTCCAGATATTTGGCAGCATAATGGACTGATGCTCAGAGCCAGTAGCAACACTGGGATGTGTAAATTGAAACTGCTCACCGCAGCAGGAACAGCTGTATGATTTGCACCATTCAACAAACATGCATGTATGCTTGACCAGAAGCAGTGGTACACACAAATGCAGCCTTTGAAACATGCAAATAATTGCATACACTACAAAACCAAAAACTGACAGCCACATGCACAAATCACAAAAATGCGATTTACATTAATAATCACCTGATGCCCCTGATGCTTGCAGGTAAACAACATCACTCAACCACTGAAATGACAATTCCCTGCTGTCATCTATAAAAAAGGAATTATGGGTGGACAAAAAATAAGCCTTAGTCTTAACTTAGGTTAGTTCTAGCTTTATTCAGCCTTTACAGGGCAGCTACCTATTACTTCATAATACCATATAAAATCATGCAATTCCTGGTGCATGCCTATTGAAAGATAATGCATGCTCCTGTTTTAAGGTGCTTCCGCATCACTTCATGCAAACGCAATGGGAAAATGTAAGAAGGGGGAAAATCTTCTTTTTTGCTGCATCACCATGGAAAATCCAAAGCTCCATCATTTCCAGCATGTAATTACAAGGTTTGAGAAATCTTATACCTGTTTATTTATTTTAGGACCGCTTAAACACCAACTGAGCCCCTATAAGCAGGCAAGGTAAATTTATCCCATATGATGACATATCAGAGTGAGAGTGCATTATGGTTGTTGTGGAGTGAGTTTTGACAGTGACATATTTCATTTAGTAACAAATACAGAAAACTGGTAATCTTATCCCCGGTCATCTAACCTAAAAAAATTAATTTGAAGTGGTCAAGTGTTGGTCAGGTATGGTCACCCATACTCTTTTTGCATTTAACCTGTCCAGTAAGTGCACACACATTACACAAGTATTAAGGTGTGAACACACCAGAAGCAGTGGGCAGCAATCAGTTTCTCAAAAGAAGCTCAACAAGAGCTACTGAAGTAAAGAGAAGATGAGAAATAAGATACTTTTTGCTCCTTTGATGTTTGATCAGGTCAAGGGTTGCTGGACAGTCTTGTGAGAATTTTTCAGCCTTTTAATGCTGATGTGTCCTATGTGTCCTATACATCTGGAATGTTTGCACAGACATTTGAAACATTGAATACAATAGCCCAGTAAGGGACTACTGTATAAATTGGCAAATAATGATTTTAGATTTTTTCCTAATATGACTTAATACCCCAGTATAGAGTTTCACTCTTTGCTTAATCAGCTTGTATGATAATCACACCTCGTGTGGAATGAACAAGCCGAGGATTAAGCACTCAACAGTATCACTTTCCTGGATGCAGTGTACAGACACCACAGATATGGCAAATATTCCACGGGCAGAAGTGAAAATAAACACATAACTACCATCACAAGCGCTGCTAATGGGTATGACTCAAGTGCTTAAAAAGGTCTGGAAAAACTGCATGGGCATCTTCACAGAGAAACCTGAAATATAACAGGATGGCGGGTTTGGATCTGGCCAAACAGCTGGGGTGCTGGAGAGAGTGTTAAGCTGGAAATACCAGCTCAGATTTTACATGCTACTTGGCAGCAGAATGTAAATCAAGCATTTGATTTGACATATTCCTTAGTCATTTAAAGTTAAAAATT
This sequence comes from Yasuhikotakia modesta, assembly GCA_036877545.1. Classification (NCBI taxonomy): domain Eukaryota; kingdom Metazoa; phylum Chordata; class Actinopteri; order Cypriniformes; family Botiidae; genus Yasuhikotakia; species Yasuhikotakia modesta. The sequence goes on along the minus strand of JBAJNP010001787.1, from coordinate 10,311 downwards.
ATTCCAGAGGCACTGGAACTATTTGGAGCAGCACTCAATGGAAAAAATATAAAGACTCACAATGCTGATATCATATACAGGTAATGTATGTGACACATTTTCTGGGCATATAAATGGCACACAAATCTTGCTGCTGTCTAGCACATTATAAAAGGTGGAAATTATTTTCACCTAAGTCACCTAAATTAGTCTTGTAAAGGCATCACTGCGAACCCAATAACCTAAAGAAATTTACTGAAACTTACTTCAAAGTATTATATACTAATTTTTACATACTAAACATTCATGTGAGAACACATAAGGTCCAAAAAATCCAACAGTCATGTTTCCACAGATATGATGCAGGATATTAAATAATAAAAATTATTTTGATTTACTATGCATTTGTATTGCATGTAATCTCTGCATAAATGCACAAGAAGAGGTGAGTGGTGACACTTCTCATGTTTGCCTGACATCTACACAGTGTATTTATAGAGTTCAGTAGAACTGACTTTCCTTTCATTGTAATCTGTAGTTTGTTAAAAGAAAAGCTTTACAGTGAGTTCCTTTACACCACTCCCCCTGCAGACACTTTGTACAACCAAAATGATAGAATTTAGTTCTTATGTCACATTCTGTTGTTTCTCTGTAGCAGGAGTCAGTAGCTTTCAGCTCAACAGTTATTCTTACTGCAAATTTTACATATATTGCTGTAGATAAAACAGAATGTCATTTATTTTATTCTATATTAACAACACTACTAATGATAATCCAAGGGACATTTAAAGGAATCAGTTTGATTCATTACAGTTATCTATGTAAAAACTACAGCTAGTAAATGCATATAGCCTTTCACTCTAGATCAGTCAATACATCACAATGTGTGAAACAGTTTATGAGAGCATTACTTGATTTTGAACATTTGTTTAAAGTTATCAGCTTTTTTGAGGGCAGCAGGAGCGTGTGAGGCAGCTCCATTCCCAGACAGCCTGTTAACTGTGGGGAACAGCAGCAGTAAATCACCACAATGAGCTGTAATGATGTGACAGTTAACAGGCTAATGTCTTTATGAGGGGAAAATGCCACGTGTGCAATGCAAACCTTAATGTATCATTACAAGGAAACATGTAAAGAGTTACAGTCAATGTGGGGGTTGGTTTGTGTAATGTTTCACAGGGACATGTCTATAGGCAGTAAGTAAAATGATATAATTACTAATAAGTGTTTTCTGATGGAGATGGAGGGTCCTGTCCAGCTCATTATTTCACTATTATTCCTAAAAGTTAATAGTGATTCATCAACTGTTAAAAAATGCTACTATTTTAAACTTTTAAATCTAGTGCATTACACTGTTACATGCCTTATTTCTCCTTCATCCATACACACATTCATCAGTTCTGCTCCTCTCCTTTCCCATTCCCGGAGGTTCTTACATTTTCCCTTTACCCCTGACTTGAAAGGAAGTGGTTTCTGTGCGGGCTGCATTTAGCTGGAACATTACGTTAGGTACATGGGAAGCTGTAACCAAAGAACTACATATTAAAAGTTCCACTAGAGTAACACTTTCTGCTGAGACAGACCTGGTGGACAATCATGCCAGAACTACGGGGTCTGCCTTGAATTTACCCATATGCACGTGATTGTGTGTCAGGATGCTAACGCGACACATGCAAAGTGGATAATGCTGCCCTCCAGTGTTCACTGGAAAATCGTTGTTTGCACATGAATACAAATACACATATGCACACAATAATGCTTTTTCATACTAAACCATCAATTGTTTTCATACCATGTTTTATTAACATAAAACTGCACAGATACGAAAAATCAACTCTAGAATTTCCTTTCCAGGTTTACACAAAGCCATCAAGACCTACTATAAGGTATTTCAGGCATGAGCAGATAAGATCCTCGGTGCATACTGCTTTCTTATCTGTTTCTGTAGCTATCTGAGTTTTAATAGGACTTTCTTAAGGTTTCTTATCTCTGTCATTTCTCCTCATTGCTTTTATAAACAAAGGCACTATTAGTTTGAATGCCTGGTCAATATAATGGTTTCAGTGCTGCACTGGAATCTCCCAGCATTATTTTATGCGTCAGACATAATAACACAGCTTTGAGATCTGTGTTTGCAAGGTTAAAAGTCTGTTGTTGACTTAGTCATTATTAAAAATATAATATTTATTATTTATAATTTAATATATATTATATATTCTAATTAGCTACTTCTAAATTCAGTTAGAAAGCAGTTTTTCACCCACATAATGGTGGATTTATGTCATCTAGCAGAGAAAAACTAATGACCTTAAGTAGCCAAACCTCGACTTCCAATGCTAGTGATGTAGATATTAAATTCACAATTCACCTTTGTTGGACAATAGATTTTAATGTCATATTGACAAATGCCACACGAGGGCAGTAGAATATCAAAACAAACAAATCACGTTCGTCCTGCGTCATGTTTTCGGTAGTCACCAGTCATGGAGTCTTGCACTCATAGCCTCTTTAAATGTTTGTTGGAATGCCTTCAACACTGACAAACATCCCAACAGTTAAGACAATGTGTTTAGGGGAATACTGTTAAAATGAATACTGACTAATTATACTAATAATTTTTCCATAGTACATCCCAAATCAGAATTGTAACTATAATTTCCACCAACATACCAATACAACAGTTTAGCAAAAAATGTATAATGCCTTAATAAATTATTACATCCTTTAAACAATGTAACTATACTAAGACTATAAAAAGAGTTTATAGCCTTTCAGTAATTTGGTATTTTAATAACAGTAGTGGCTAAGATATCAGTTTAACTGCAGTAACAATGCTAACTCCTGTAACTGCTGTATACTAACTGCAGGATTAAGGTTAGGATTAGTTATATCTTGAATACAATACAGAGATAATGCAAGTGAGTTGAACAGAGTCATGCTGTTGTGGACATCAATATTCTTCATTACAGTATGCAGCGATCAGACTGACAGAAGGGGGAGAGAGAGGGAAAGAGAGAGTGAGGAGTAGTAATAACATGCTGAGTTCACTTTTCCGCAGTATTCTGACTAAGGAACCAAGGGACCATCGCACTGATAGGCTTGGTTACTTAGCAGGAGACAGCGACCAGACCCTCCCTCTCTCTCCCTCGCTCAACCACTCATTTCTTCTCCTCCTCTCTCACAATCTCCCGTGTTCACTCTGGTGTCACAGAGGCATCACACACACGTACACTCTCAGCAAAACCGTCTCTCTGTCCTGCTGTCAGCGTTTCAGGAACAGAAGTTGCCTCTTCTGCACTGATCTCTGCATGACTGTCACAAAGGTAAGCATGTTATAATGCAGGTTTGTGTGTGAAGCAGGGAGGGGCTAATGGGTTTAAGCTTTACTGCAGTGGGATGTTCTGCTGAATCTGTGACTGTGCACAGGTGCAGCTGCATGAGTGTGTGTGTGGATTTTACATCTGCTGTTTTTTGGGCATGTTGTTTGTGTGTGTGTGAGTGTGAGTTTGACTGTCCCGCAGTGGGTAGAGGAGACATTTGTGTGTTAGGCTTTAGCAGACTGATTACTAAGTGAAGCTCTTAATCCAGTGCTGTCCTGCTTAAAGCCTGAGAGAGAGAGAGAGAGAGAGAGAGAGAGAGAGAGATGTTTGCATGTGCACTGCTGCTCTGCATGTTACAGCTAGGTCTAAACCTGCAGTTTCACAAATATATTCACATAACTGGTTCTCATAAACAATGCTACTCATCTTCAGACAGCTGCTAACCTGTCAGTATGTGTGTGATTTGTGGAAGATTGTGGAAGAGAGATACTGAGTGGGGGTTTGAGTGATGGATACTGTACAGAGAAACATGACCTTGGAGTGTTTGTTTGCATGTGCTGACATGGCAGAGCCAGACCACTCTGCTGTGATGTCTAGAGTGTGTGCAGATGGGATGTGTGTGCGTGGTGTGTGTGAGAGTTTAGAGGCCCTAGTGTTTGACCACACCGCTGTATGGCAGGATATACCATTTAACCTCTGGAACTGAATCAGTCACACCCAGACTGTCATGAACAGGACAGGATGCATCTATACCTTTTAAGCATTATAAACCATCTGGCTGCACATTATGTTCTGTCACATATTGGCACAAATAAATAACAGTGGACTAATCTCATAAATTAAGTACACAGAAAAGCAGCTCTCAAACAGGTTTAAGAATGTTAGCATACAGTAAGGCTGTTACTCTGTGCCCGTGCATGCTAGTGATCTACAAATTCATTGGCACAAATTTATAATTGGATTAATTTGAATGAATTAAAAGCAAATTTATAAAGCACATATTACCATTAACATTTTATTTTTAACTTTACATTTTTAATTTATAGTTAATTTTTTTATTAAAAGTAAAACATATTTTACTAGGATAATAATTTAACTAGTAAATAGTATATTTAACTAATAACTAGTACATTTAACTGGTCTTGGATACCACAATAATAGACTGGTATGCATCATATAGCACTTTATTTAAATAAGTAACTATAACTGGTTCAAATAAAACTTAAACACTTAAATATGATTCAAAGGTGATTTAATAAGTAATCTACTCATTATTCCTTAAAAGCAGCCTGAATAATTGTAAACAAAAAGCTTAGCTGTTAGGTTTTGTCCTATTTGAGGTTTATGAAAACAGCAGAAGTCACACAGCAAACTAAACCATTTAAGATGGGAAATAAGAGAAGAATAGATGGGAAGATGGAGAGGGTTTAGGATCAATCTGTCTCTTGGGATGGAAGGTCAACATATGTGCCCTCATGCTTTTATTTATAGCTTAGCATATATTTAGCCCTGGAACAGAATTAAGAGGAATAGAAACACCAACAAATAATAAATAATTAATTGTTTAACAAATAAAAATGAATAATTGTGAAGACTCAGTGGTTGACAAATTTCCCATATATCAATACAAAGAGCTGGACAGATGCCAGTTTGTTCATAAGGTTCAGAGAGATTCACAGGCAGTACAGGATTAAAGTGGATATGTTCTGTTCTCTTTCTCATCTACAATGAGCAGAAACACACATAAAAAGCACCATGTTGATAGTTCTGTGCTTACTGTAGAATGTAGGTAAGTTGAGTTCTGTAAGAATGGGTAATTGAGTTGTGTGGGGGGCCAGTACCGTAAAATCACAGGTTTACATACATATTTGAGTGTTTTAAGGTAAATCTTTTTTAGCTGTAATATGCCTGAGCCAAACCTCTTCATACAGTCTTTGCAAAGCACAACATGTTTCTTGGCCTAATAACAATTTTAAACAAATAGTAAATAACATTTCTAATTACATTATAGAGTATAGTGTAGAATAACTATATTTAACAGTTAAGGAGACCAAAACTCTTATGCTTAGCTCAGATGCTGCTTGTTCTGCTCTCTGGGGAAATCTTTTAATCCCCACTGAAGCTGCTGGCTGTTATGCCCCATGCAGGCAGTGTGCGCACGCAGAGACATGTCACATTAGATGCAGGTTCTAACAGCTAGCTTAGCAACCCAAACCTCCTGCTGTCTTATACAGAAAATTACCAATAGAACAAATAACTAATGGGCCTTGCAAACTGGCGCTAAACTAAAGAATGTAGAGGGCTTTCATTGGTGCAGAAAGCTTGTGGCTCAATTACATGGTGAGAACTCCCTGCCAAAAAGACCAATGTACCCTCCCAGGGTGCACCCTCATACAGAATATGTTGTGTTTGGATACTGGATGCTAGTTGACAGGAGAGACCTGCACTAAACCATCAACACCCAGCACACAACAGCCTGAACAAGCATGGAAATCAGAGCTGATATCAGCATGTCTTTTCAGCAGGGTTGTGCTCAGAACCCACAGAGACTCAGAGTTTCAGAGGGACATTTTGTAGAAGGAAAGGAGAACGTGTCATTTATAAATATCCTGCTCAGATACAGAAAGAGGCTTGTACAAAAAGAATGAACATGAGGTAGAGACATTGTGGAGAGGATGTACTTCCTGTTTCGAGGTCCTGGGCTGAAGAGTGATCTGTAATTCCCGTTGTTCACTTCTCTGTCTCTTTCTCACACTATGGCACTGAAACCAAAAGAATATTCGAATATCAAGATTCTTGCCTTGTGATATCAGCATCCATTTCACACAGACACACATACATACACACACAAGCTGTAGAGAAAGATGAGTCCACTCACAGTGTTAAAACACCCATTAAAAATCACATTCTGCCTGTCTTATAGCTGCACATTATTTAATCAGAACAAACATTGTGGCTCTGTGCTGAAATCAAACCTATGCGGCACAAAATCTTCAAAATCTTCCAAATAATGGTTGACAAATGCAATACTAAAAACAGTGCAGCTATTGCATAATGCAGTTTTAAAATGCAGGTGAACCCTATAGAGTTTTGAAATCCCTAAAAAAAGGCAGCACATATCTAAATTTAAAATTTCCAGACAAGACAGAAGTCATTTGTAGATTTTCATAGTGTGTTGAGCAGGACAAACTCATACTACTCCAGAGTGACTGTTCACACAACAAGCACATTAAGTTCCTTTGGGTGAAGTGTTGTAAATGGTATGCAACTAACTCCATTTTTGTTCCTGTGTGTAAAAGATCCACACTAGACCACAGGAGCAGAGAAGGAAATGCTACAGCCCACACAAACCAAACAATGTGGGAGAGAGAACAAAAGCATGAGAGCTGATAAAGATGGGTCACATGCATCCGCTCTCAGGATTTTAACACACTACTCATACTAACACACTACTCATACTAACACACTATTCATGTTAGCAGAGTCCCATGAAAATGAAGCTCATTATCTGTAATGTTGTACAGCACCACAATCCACTCATTGATCCCTGACGAATGACTGCTTTAAAAGTGCTTCACAGGAGATGTGAACAGCAATGCATTTTTTTAAAGTGTTGGTACATCACTTTACAGCAATTCATCACGTTATATAACAAGCTATATGTTTCATTACATTGGCTATAATTTGAACTCTGTGTAGAAAATCTCTAGAAAATATGGGAAATGGGGTCATCATTATGTTACTAAGTCATTAACATTTTAATCATAATCATTTTAAATTTTTATTTTAATAATATCAAAATAGATTTACATTTCAGACAGGTTTCATTTTCATGGCAGGTTTCAATTCATCATTCATCGTCATAAAAGGATGAATGCGCAAGAAAACAATCTAAATATGTGTTAACATAACACTTCAGTCATAAGTATACTAAATGTTTATACAAAACTTTATATAAGGTTATTGGTATTTTTAAGAGAGAAGATCACAGAGAGATGTGAGGTCAGATGAGAACTGTGAAAGTTCACATTCTTTCTCAGCATTCTCTGGCCCTCAGCAGTGTTTTCTGAAGTGACATGCCAAAACTCAAACCTCTTATTTTCTAAGAAAATGCTTCACTGAAAAAGTGCAAAGAGCACAAAAAAAGCATGTGTGTGTGTGTTTAGGGCCAACAGTTAAATACTTTGCTTGTAAAGAAATATGGATTGGCTTTTCAATAGATCAATATTTAAATAAACAATAGCTAGCCATAAATAGCTATATGCATAAAATGTAATACCTATAAGCTCTTTATGTCATGGAGGCCAACGGAAACTGGGAGGGAATGGGATCAATAAATGAACAAATGGAAAATAAGTGCTGTATAAAATGCAAACAAAGCACAACAACTGCATTACCTGTATTATAATTCATGCCTCAGGTAAAAACCTGCTGTTGTGGAATAAAATCTAACCCCATCTGAGTCTGGATGTTCAGCAGATCAGACTTCCTTGAGGCTGCTTTCAGAGCACTCAGGTACCGGGACGAGGATGTGCAAGAGGGACAAAGGGAGAGAGTCTATTTTGACAAGGAACTGGTTTCTTGCTGCTAGTAACTCAGCAGAGGAAAGTGTTTACATATAAACTGCAGTGTGTAATACATCAAATCATCAACAAGACGAACTGTCAATCTATAAATTAAACTCATGTTAAATGCCAAGGAAAAGTTTTTTATTTTTAATTCTATTATAAATAAAATATTATATAATTATATAAATATTATATAAAGTCTAAGTTCTGTATTTCGCAGTAAACTCTTTTTTTGTATTTATGTCCTTCAACACAGCCTAAAATATGTTAAATATATTCCAACCTACATGTTCTCCTAACCCAAATGGTTGTATTCAGCCTCACTCATCCTCTGATCCACTCACCCAAGCACATTTCAGAGCACCGTGCAGAAGCAGTTTTAGCAGAGTGCTGTGCTAGCAATCACACTGAAACAACCTTGCCAGCAGTCAGATGAGATTAGCAAAGGAGGAATACAACAGGCTAATATGACATTGTTGATGTGGAAAGTCACAGTGCTCATCAGTAGCTGGGAAACACTATTATGGCACTGAGATCAGGCTGCTGTTGTCATAGCACCTTTTGAAATGGCAGGGCTTTGCAAGGCTAAACAACGGCTTTGTCTAATTCATATACATTAATAAAGGTTTTCTATAACATAGCATTGTAAATTAGGGGCCTATCTATATTTATGAGTTAAATGACACTGCGAGGACACTGGGTGGCAATAGCTTCCTTGTGCCTAGAGATCATAATGCATTACAAACAGTCAAGATTGGTGAGGAATTATCATTAAAAAATAAACCCTGCATATAGTTTTTAATATGGTGAGTGGGTTATAGATGCTGTGGCACAACAGAGGGGTGAGTTGTGGTTTGGGTGTGGTGTGTTTGGACAGATGGTGTGTCTGAGCTATGATGCTCTTCTTCTGTGTATCATACAGGAGCAGACTGTTAAATTACACAGGGAGCCAGAGACTGCGGGAGAGAAAGTCTGTCCACTCAGCACACCACTGCCAAATCTGAAGCCTTAATCCAATTTATAAAGGGACTTTCTCTATAATGGAGAACCCTGGACGGAATTTACCTCTGTGTAGCTTTCATAGGATTAGAAAGAACAGTATAGATTGAGGAGCACAAGTGACACCTAACAAATTGTATCTGAAAATAAAATTCATACTGAACAAGCAAAACCTCAAAGAAAATAATAATAACTGTTTTGTTATCATATTTTTTGCACCAACAGTTAGAATCACAATGCTGGAAAAAGCAATTTAATGTGAAATACACACTTGTGACAATTATTGCAATAATGGCTTTAAAAGCCATAATTCTGAATAGTAATTTCATGCATTTAATGGTGCCATATTCAGATTTTGTTCAGCATATGCATATATGTGCTGAATGTGTGAACTGCAAAAATGTGCACACACAGGACTGTTCCTTTCAATTTATGTGAGGTTTAATATTAAAGAATCATTTCACTGATCATGTATGATGATGTTATGTGAATTGTCATACGGAAAATAATACATTTGACTCCATTATCACTTTAAACTCCTGGGTTGGTTTTATCCATTATTAATAAAAACAGCAAAGCTGCTAAATCTACATTAAATCTACATGGGCAGTATATTATGGCAGACAGGTGAAGTGAATATTGACTGAATCAGAAATGACAGGCTGTTAATCTTTATGTTTGTGGGATATTGCCATTCCAAAACTCTGAAATATGTTGGTTGGGATGGAAGTAATTTTGCAAAGTGCATTTACATCTGTGCTGGAGCTTTCCAAATAATGAAAAGTATTCTGCCAGCAGAGAGTGGATTTTGCAGTGGATATAGCATTGCATGCTAAACACAGAGAGAATGGAATTTAACCTCATTTGACTCAACTTTTATAAAATCAGAACTCAAGAGCACATGGTAGTTGGCACACCTACACAATAAAAATATTTCCATCATTACATATAACAACATCTTTGTCCATTTATCCAGTTCATTTTAAGTTTTAATCACTGATTTATATAATAACTGGATTGCTTATGACATCATGTTGTATTGTTGTTATTTCTATTCCTACAGTAATTATAAATAATTACAGTATTTGGGTTATTGGCATAATTACTTGAAACAATGAAATTACATATGAAATAATACATTGTGTAAAGTGTATCCTACCATAATGTTCAACCCCGCAACACCATGTAGTAGACAATTATATGTATTGACTACACAAAATACACTGAGGATAACATCAGAAGTACCAATTTATTTACAGGCAATTCTTTTGCTGTAAACCTGGTTATTTTAGGTCACGATTTTGACCACCAGTCAATAATGCCCTCTGTCAGCTAAGCATACTAAGATGGCCTCAGACTCGTCCCCTCTTTACTTTTAGCGCTAGTTTAGCCTTCCAACTGTTATATAGATAGTGGCAACTCAACACCAAGTATGGTGATCCATA
>JBAJNP010001786.1:20411-55816 GCA_036877545.1 Yasuhikotakia modesta | reverse complement strand
ATATACTATATCCATATATAACTGTAGTATATAATATACTATAGTATACTATATGTATATATTTTATATGTACAGTTTATATATATATATATATAGTATATCTATATATAATAAACACATAAGGCATATTCAATATAGTTCAGTGTTAATATCAATATTGATATCCAAACATTTTTGCTGCTTGTATATAATAATAGCTTTGAATAATGAACGGATTGAAATACAATTATGTCCCTTTATTCAGTTCATTTTACATCAACAACATCATTTGCTCGTGTGACACACAAACGATGACTTGAAATGACTTGAACAAGTCACAATGACTTCAAATACTCTCACAGAATAGTTTCATGGTGTTTCTCTGAACTGTTTCTTTCAACTTTCATTGGTTGAGACTCAAAAGTGTCTAAAGCATCATTGCCAGCGATTTGTCACTCCAGACAGTAATTTGGAACGACACATTGTCGGTTGTTATCACATTTTTGCAACGAACGTCCGCGCCGTCTCATCGTCTCTGACTGCCGAAACCGTCCGCAGAACCAGCTGGCCAAAACATGGCCTGTACCTCACAGTTTCATGGTTGTTTTGTTGTGAACGAGGTAATGACTTTTACACCCAGTTAACGACTGTTTCCCAGCAGTAGCCGCATAACGCTACCTCTTCAACCGCTGTCTCAACGGTTTCTAACCACTTCCACTTCCTCTGTGTGCTGTACCTCCCCCCAGCCTCCGGTTTTTGTATGGCGCCGGCTAGCGCAACACAGCTGCCTGAGTACAACTCGCTGCCAGGGTTTAAGCTTTGCTAGGTCAAGTTCATGAACAGATTCAGACGTGGGTCCAGCTAACAGGGAACATTCTCAGAACATTGGCAAATGTTCTTTAAAAAACATTTGAATAATGTTCTTATAATAAGCAATAACGTTAACACAATGTCTAAAAAAACGAACGTTTTGAACTTAATAATAAAATAACAGATTAATGTTTTTTTTACCTAATGGAAACAATAAGGAAACATTCTTACATTCTGTTTTATGTTAGCAGCACAAAGGTTGTGGGTTCAATTCACATTGGACATATATTCTGTCAAAATGTGATTTAACAGAATAATATGAATGTACTGTATGTGGCTTTGAAAAAAACTTGAATCGAATTCCTACATGGATTTCACAAACATCCAGCGCTAATGCAAAACGAGTGCTTAGTGAGTGAATGAGGAAGATTAGCAAAGCAGTTAAGATAAGCAAGTTCATAGGGTGCGTTTGAAGCTTCTTGCTAATACATTAAATATGTACAGAAACATTATAGAGAGTTGACTATGAAATAGATTAGCCCACATTTATTGCCTAACTTACTGTTTTTAATTAAACCCCTCCCTTTATAAAAAAAAAAACCTCCATGAGGGGATATAAAAATGCTAGTTAAATAGTTTATTCATAAACACCCCGCTGTCAACTTTGGTTAGTCAATGATTTACAGCTGCTAATCTGTTTTTTGTTGTCAGGCATGTCTTTGTCCTGTTCGTGAGGAGGCATGTTTAGAAGAATGACTAAGTCCCACATTACTGTAAATGATGATTCACAATCGTGATAGGACGAAAACAAGAAAGTAGCACTTTTTGCTTAGCCAAATCTAGCTTCTCTATGTGAACGTACAGCATACCTCTGAGTATATTGAACTATGCAAGGACGTGCTGTATTTTAAATCTATAATAATAATATAATAATATTAGCATTTCTTTAGGGTGTGTCTCAACTCCCCTTTAAATTCATCTTCCTGTATTTACTTTGTTTCTAGACCATTTCCTGAAGACCACAGGTTCTATTTTTGACTTTCATATTTTAAATGTAGGCGACCAGAGCCCCTCCTTGTTAAAGACCCAGACCTGGTTAGCAGACGAGAGGCCTTGACACAGTACCTCCATTCTTCAGAGAAACTGTGTGTGTGTGTGTTTTGCTAGACACCCCCATGACCCCTCCCTAACCCAAACCCCAAATCCAGCACAGAATGTGTGCAGGGTGCGATGTCATTTCCTGTCACAGAATTCTGTCATTTGATTGGTTGAAATAAGCGGTCTGTCTTCAGTATTGATGTGGAACTGAACCAAATGCGTTTCATCATTATGTGACTTGTACTGTATAATTAATTGTACGAGGGAGATGATTTTTTTCTGTTTTTATTTTTGATCAGCCACTTAATTTATTCACCTAATGGTGAGACGCCATGAAAATTCATGAAACGCGAGTCTTTGATGGTCAGGCCATTAAAAGTGTATGGACTTGTATTCTTTCAAATCAACATCTTTATTCATTTTTAAGGATTACTTAAATAGTGCTTACAGCCCAAATGATGTGTTTATAAGTGAATTTTAGCTGCAGGTGCTGTACAGAAGCATCAAACTCATTCAAACCACACATGCGCCTCAGATTTCTGTGCCAAGTGGATTTTGGAAGCAACTTCCAAATATGGAAGAAAAAAATGTAATATATTAATATGTGTCTGTATGTAATGTCTGTATGTAATCTTTAAAAACAAAATTGCACGATTACTGTAAGTCATATGAATATGTAGAAAAGAGGTATAATATTATTATACATATTATTTTGTTAAAATATTCAATGCATATATTGGATGTGGAAAAAGTATTTTTGGATAATATGGATTAATTAAAAAAAACTATGCTTGCATATGTCATACTTCCACCTTAATCCCTTCCTTCCTGTCTGTCAGCGTCACACAGGAAACGCCTCAACACACTCCATATTTGCACCAAAGTTAATCCTGACAGGCGTGATGACATCATGACAGGAAGTCACGACTGTCACTTTTTCACGTTTCTTAGCTTTGTCAATGTTCCAAACGAGAACTTTCGTCGCGCGGTGGGGGGGGGGGGAATCGCAACAGCATGGATCTGAGTTACATACAAGCAAATACGTAGAAAGTAATTGCGAAACAATTGTTGAGAAAAAGACAATCTGTGGGAACGCTGTTTTGAGCCGCGCTCAGCTTGCGGTGAAATCAATTAAAACTCACGCTGTTTATTACCAATTGACTGAAATTAAGTGTTTTTCCAGTCGGAATGTAACTCCATTCCATTTTTGTGGAATGAATATGTGAAATGAGGCGTAACTTTTATAACCATCCGATGTAAAACAGGCATCTGGATAAAAACAGATTTTACCAGAGAAATTCAATGGCATTTGTTTAACCGTCAACATTATGTGAATTCGACAACTCAATGGCTAGTTACACACACCGCTCGTGAAAATCTGTGTTTGGGAATCCATAGGATCCGTAGAGTTTTTCTTCACAGACTTTGCAGGCCACTCGCTCTCAACGTATAGATCTGCTTTGAGGTCTTATCTGGCTTTCCCAGCCCCCGGCGTAATGCGAAGACTCGCACGCTTATTCTTAGAGGGAAGAAAACAGAAAAGAAAGACTGACACTACAGTCTTCACAGTCAGCTCGGAGCTTTAAGCCGTCCCTGTGGCTGCCTGCAAGGCGGAGATATTAGAAGTCAGTGTTGGAGATGTAAAGATCTTAGTAATACAAGCTAAACTGTACCTGTCGTGCTTGTTTTCACACTTCCAAAATACCGGAACGTTCCATACTACGGCTTATTTAAATTCTGAAGAGACCAATATTTTGCAACTGTTGGCTATTATGACCTAAGCATGTAGGCAATACGTTGTAATTTCGGCCTAAGGACGGTACACAATTCTATAAGAAAGAACATAGAAACACAAATAAAATGTTTTTAAAAGTTAAGTAGTAGAAATATTCTTCATTAGAAATCCACACCGCTTGAGAACGGTTTCTGAATGTTGTTGCTGCTACATGCAAAAAGAAAATCAAATTCTAAACAAATTTCATAGGACGAGGTGATGCAACAATATTAGTGCGTTTAATCAACTATGCTGTCATCGCAAGTTTACACAATTTCACGCAACTGTTTAATCCCTGCAGGCAGAGCTCGCTGACTGTACTGTATGTGTGAACTCAAATCCCAAATAATTCCAAATTCCTGCTTTTCGTTTTGGTTTTTACGAGTGTCAGGTGATGTTTCCACTGAGAAGTGAAAGTGAAACTGCTCATTAAAACTGGCTGTCTGAAAGTGAAGCCAATAGACTAATTAAAACTCTTTGATTCGCCGCTGCATAAATGTTTAATTTTTTTGTCTGTGAAAACGTTTAGCCATAATCATAAAGTGTGCAGCTTTATACTGTACCCAAATTAATGTTTTATTAAAAACATACACATTTAAAATATTAAATATGTCCTTTCAGGGTAAATAGACCTAAAATATTAATCTTGCACTGAAATGTTTGCTAAAATAAAAATGGCCCACCTCCAGTAACACATAACTCATACTAGCCAATCATATTCACACCTGTGACATTAACTGAAACTCCACAATAAACTTCTAACATCCTGTTTAAGGACTGCATTTATCACAGTTTGAATAAACTGTGTTTGTGTGGTTGTACCATGTATTCCTGTAGCTCAGCCGGTAGAGCATTGCATTAGCAGCGCAAAGGTTGTGGGTTCGAGCCCAGGACGTGCAGGAAGTGATAAAATGTATACCTTAAGTTCACTGTAAGTTGCTTTGGATAAAAGTGTCTGTTAAGTAAATAAAGTGATGCAAAAAACTAAACAGTGTTTATATTGGATAAAACAGAGAAAACACCTCTAATGCTGATATAATGTAGTTCAAAGTTAAATTAATATGACAGTCTACAGGCCGTGAACATTTAAGGTGGTGCCATTATGGCTCTGATGGGCTGAATCTATAAGGAGATCCTGACTTGATCTTTTATGCACTTTCATGTGGCTTTGGCGTTTAATTATACATTAGTTTAGGGCCTCAGAATGAGACCCCGTCACTTCACAGGTACAAACAGTTGAATTATTGAGTAGCGTACAGGATGAAAATGTAGCAGTGTAGCTTTATTTCACCGTAAAAACCGAAAGACTGCAATACACGTTTCTCTTTATCCAAAAACTCCCAGAGTTCCTTTCATTTCTCTGCAAGTCTGATTTATCTCTGGAGGGCTCTGATTAAATTTGTCCAGACAGCCTCGTGTGGTGCTTTGTCATCTCTGTTTTTGGTCCTGTTCTACGGCGCCTTTTTCGGTTATAAATATATTCGAAGTACTGAGGCAAAGATTTGGCACCCCTCAGTAATGAATATGTAACACAAAGCATTTGGACAGATCGATTACTACACTACAGCCTGAAGTGGATGCATTTGTCACTGAAACTAGAGGAAGGAGGTTTAATTCTGTCGTCTTGCGCTGTGTGAGAGCAGAGCTGAAGATAAATACAGTATCCTGTGTTTATATCTAAGCTGAAGTACAACTGTGCACAAAGCAAGACTTGAATTTATGTGTGTATGATGTGGAAAGTTGTAGTTGAAGATGTAGTTTTCTTAATGTTAAATGCTGTATTTTATGCTAGCTTAATATACAGAGACTGCTAGCAATGAACCAGGATATCTGTAGGCTGATATCAGTGTGAAAACTTTTGCCATTAAATGTTTTGTTTGTTTGAGCATCCTGACTAGCCTAATAAACATTAGCAAAATGGGCTCAACCAATGGCTTAAGTCTAATGTGGAACAAGTCAATTGGTGATACTTGTATTACAACAATAAGATATTTTAAGGTTCTTCAAGGTTCCTTGCAACAAATTAGGTTTATTAGGTTTATATTAGGTTTTTGATGTATTCTGATTCTAAGAGCTGAATACAGTTTTTGTATGTTTTCATGGTGTTTTAAAAATTCAAAAGGTTTTTCAATGGCATTGTGACAGCAAAACCTTTTTGATTTTTTTAACCTTTATTTAAAAGATCATTTAGTTGGATTATCAGCTCTTGGAATTCCTAAAATATGTAGTTTAAGGTTTAAATTTAGACTTCCTGTAGCTTAACTGGTGAGCATTGTGTTAGCAGCGCAAAGGTTGTGGGTTCAAACCCAGAAAAAATTCAAGTACTGATAAAAAAAAATACATTAAATTCACTGTAAGCTTTGGATGAAAGTGAATGCCAAATACATAAATGTGAATTTAAAATTTCAGAAACTATTTCAGACTATTGGGTTTTAGTAGGAAGAAGTCCACACAAAAAAATGATACTCCAGTAACACAGTTGACATCAGTCGACTGAAGCCATTTTCTGGAATGCAGCCACGCAAGACGCATCACTGTCTTTAATTTACACCTCCAGGGCTTTAGATGTGAGATATATACAGCTGATCGGGTGATAGCAGGAAGAGAGAGAGAGAGAGAAAGAGGACAGAAGAGAGAGGGGTGTTACAGAAGCTGACAGACAGTGTTTTTCGAAGCAGGATACGCATGAGTGGGCTGGTTAAGTTGATATCTGCTGGGGTTGGTGAGTGAGGGGTGTGCGTGTGCCAAGCGGGACGCCTCATGGAGATGACAGGTGAAGCCCATTACTACAGCTGAGACCCTCGCAGCTGACCCGGATCTACTGGAACCTCTCTGCAGAACACATGCCAGCTTCCCAGGATTACTGCAGCCCCTCCGAGACCAAAATATGCCCCTTGTGCTTAAAATATTTTAACGATGTTTGACGCGCACAGTCAGTCCCTGAAATTACTATGAATGATGCAATCGTTTATAAGACTACAACTTTTAAAAAGCCAAAAGTCAGCTAAGTTAAGCTTTGCATCAAATATAAGGTGCTTAAAAACGAGACGCGACACCTCGGGTGCTCGTTTTTCTCGGGCGCTGTGTGACATAAATGAGCCCTTGAACATCTATGCTATCATTGATGTAAGAGCTTTGGAGGGTTGATCGCGTTCGACCGTACCTGACTGTATGACTATTACAGCTTTAAAGTGACAGTCACCCAACAATGAATATCTTGGAATATTGCCTAACATTCTTTAAAGGTTCTCTCAAAGTTAATCAAAAACATTTTTGCAGTAATAGGTATTATTAGGTATCACCATTATACACTGTAATTGGTTAATTCCAAAAATGTTAGCACACAAATAAGACTCTCAAATTGTTAGCAGAACATTTAAAACATTTTAAACAAGCAATAACGTACAATGTCAACAATAACACAATGTCTAACAAACTTGACAATTTATTATTTTGTTATTTAATATGATGTTTATATTTAATATGATGTTTTAATGTAATATATTGTTAACCTGGGTACAATGTATGGAAAACAGCAACATATGGGTTGTGAAAGGGTGAGTTAATTTAACAATTATTCATTTTTAGGAAACTTCTTTCATCTTCTTAGGAGTCTACAACTGATTTGGCCCTGAATATAAACCTCTTAATTACTTGGTCTCAATTCTTACAGGATGTTTTGTAACCATATAAAAATATCTGAAACCAGGCATCAAATTCAATGTACAGTAATGCACATGTACAGCAATGCACATGTACAGTAATGCATGTGTACAGTAATGCACATGTACAGCAATGCGCATGTACAGTAATGCACATGTACAATTATGCACACATACAGTAATGTACATGTACAGTAGTGTAGATGTACAGTGATACACATGTACAGTAATGCACATGTACAGTTATGTACACATACAGTAATGTACATGTACAGTAGTGTAGATGTGCAGTAATACACATGTACAGTAATGCACATGTACAGCAATGCACATGTACCGTAATGAACAAATTGTTGTGCTGTGGTATCTGCAGCTCTGCAGTTTGACCTCTGAGAAAGATGATTTTCAGTTTCCACGTGTGAATCATCATTCAGCATTTTACGAAACCTCACTGACCGAAACGGCAACTGAAACCTTTAGCTCTGCCTCATCATCCATCAGTCGCATAGAAATAATTACAGTCGCTGCCTGAGACTCAAATCGAGGGGTCAAATCTAATAACCTCCATTAACTGCATAGATATCTCATACAGCGCGTGAAACGTAACAAGGTTAGACCTCCCCGCTAACGGATAGCGCTCACTTCTCAAAGCATATTGTGCTAAAACGCCAGGCTGACTTGAGGACCCCGGCTGCTTTTTCTGGAGAAATAGCATTTTTTAAAGGCGTCCACAGGCGGGCCCGAGTGGATGTTATCAGCAACTCTCAGCTGAACTGTTATGCCTGCCAGGGTCCTCAGTTGCGGACGACTGGCAGGCTGTCGCTCCGAGCGGTGGGGCTTTGCTTTCCCCTGTTTTGGCACGGACTGTGGGGCAGATGCCACACAAATCCCTGAGGGGTGTGTGTGTATGTGTGTGTATGTATGTGTGTGTGTGTGTTTTGGATGAAACCTGTGGCTACTGTGTTGTGTGGCAAAGGATGCAAATGTTAAATAGCCCATAGTTCCACGGCGCCAACAGCGAGGGTCTTCACAACAGATGGCGGGAAAAGCCGATAGTGTAGAAAACCTCAGTGGAGCGGATTCAAAAAACAAACAGAACCGGATTTGGCCAGATAAATCTGAGTGGAATCAGTTTCACTTCTGTTTCTTAATCTGAATTTGCAGCCAAACAGCTGATTTATGTTATGAACTTATGATTTTGGCCTGTGAGTTTATATTGCATCTTGACCAAACTGATGGCTGACATTAAGAGTCTTTTTGTTTGTTTTGCGACATGATTATTTTGCATTTATAGGTAGTGGTTTAAAAAGTGTAGTTTAAAGTTTAAATACAGTAGTATGTGCATTTATTTGAATATGCAGTACATTAACGTTTACATTCCTAAAGTGTCTTTTAAAAACCTTCTTTGCATGGACGTATTACTAAAAAATATAAAAATGTGATGTATTGAGTGTAAACATGTATGAAATGAGTGTAAACATGTACATTTAACATACAAATATAATTGTTTTCATCCCCCATCACATTTTTCCATGGAAGGAACTATAAATACATAATTTATAGTTATGAATATCTAGGTATTTCTCTAAGGGGGGATACATACAGTATGACACGTGGTCTATATAGCTATATAGTTTAAGATAATGAAATTCATATTAGCATGCTATGCCACTACACACCCACACTTATGAACTGACAAATCATTAATATTCATAAGAATGCGCAGAAATATTTTCTTAAAACTGGTAATCGGCCATTGCGGTCAAGTGTAAAATGATTATATCTTTTAAGAAGTCTTAAAATGAAGCAAGAATGATTATTTTGAAGACTATGTGGGCAACACTGTTTTACATCCTTGCATCAGCACTAGAGCTAAAATTAGACTTAAATCATCACGCATTAACGGTTCTCTGAATCCTTTTCGCTCGCTACAATTTATGCTAAGCATTGCAAAACGTCAGTCTACATTTAGTGCTGGAACAAAGATAAGATTTTGCTCATTCGCAATGAGCCAAATGCTTTTTTCTATCCGCTGTATGTTGAATTCTGTTTGTTGGTTTGTTGTTCCCCCCACACACACACCTGCAGCAGGATATGTGACACATAACTGACAACCCCTTTTTCAATAACAAGAATTGAAAACAAAAGAACAGCCATTTTGAGTTTGACTACATCTCTGATAGGAGACTGATAGTTAAACCTTATAAGTGTGCACAAACCTGTCTGTCTATAAACTAAAAATAAAATTAACAGGCTTTAATATGTCTTTTAAGATGCCTTTGTGACATTACATTAAAAATATGATAATTCCTATGTAACATTAATGCACTGTTGGTTTCCAAACTGTGTTTAGCTTCAAATACGCTTCTATGTATTTCCATCGAACAAATCGCTCTGTGATCTTTCTAATTATTGGTCATATGTCGAGTCATTGTAAACCAGGTTTAAATTCTGGTAAATGTCTCCACAGCAAGGTTGTATCTGTACCACATGCTAAAGCAGCTACTTCAAGCAAACCAACAAACATTAGCGACACGTAATTCTGAGAGCGAGACAAAAACGACGATCATCACGCCGGCAGCAGGTGCGACTTGTTTCAAATGCCTGTCAAAGCCATTGTACGCTAATCAGCTGTTGGCTTTGCCTTTTTGCCCATCGTACGTAATAAAATGAGACCGTGTCATCACGCTAGTTTTTTCCTCTTGCGGAATTATCAAAGCAAGTAGGTGGTGGGTCATTCAAATGAGGAAACCCAGAAAAGAACAAGCAGTGGGGGAAGGGGGGGCTGCCGGGGGTTGTCACAAAAATCAGAAAACAACTGCATACCCACGTGGTCGATTATGGCAGCAGTCAAGTGAATAACTCTAATGTGGAAGCTACGTGGAATATTGATTTAATGCCGCATTAATGCGGGAAGTTCGCTATTATTTCCCCACATAACTCGGATCGTGGTTTTCCAAGTCACTCCATGATACAGTTGTAAATTCTTCTCGCATGAGCATCTAAGTACAGTTCTGCATCTCAAAATCGAAGCTTGAACCGAATCGATCGGAACACAAAGGATAGAAAAGAACAGATTTTATGGTAGGACAACGATTTGTGCCTGTTTTATACAGAATGGGGTGTAACAGAGCAAACAGGGTGGTTTTTGAAGCTTCCAAATGAATTGTTGGTTAGTACTGCAGACCCAACTAACAATTTTAAGTTGTAAAAAGGTTTCTGTAACATTTTTAATTTGGTAAAATAATGTTTACAACTTGCTGTTTAAACATTTTAGTGATTGCTTGGTTATCAGAAAGTTATTCAAACACTGTTTTTAATTTTATAATATTTTGAAACATTTTTGAAATCTAAAATATGTAACAATAAACTCCCAAGATAACTTTGACAGGACCTTCAGAGAACATTACACAATGTTCTGAGAACGTTCTCTGTTAGCTTGGGAGCGCTGCACTTGGGTAATGTCAGGTTGTCATATGGTACATTCATTCAGTTAAAATAACTCAGTGAGTGAAGGTTTCATTGGCAATTTGAGTCAAAATGGCTTCCAGGTGTTAGACGAGCAAATAGACAGACATCTTAAGACGTTTGTTTGAGGAACACAAATAGCGCCGGTGGTTATTTAGGTCACCTGTAAAGAAGATGTTAGTCTGGTTGTTCCCACTGCAGTGGAAGGATTTTAAAAAGCCATTTGAACTATTCAGGATGTGATGTCAAAAACAAACCACCTCTGACTTTGGAAAATCTATTATTGTCTGGTGCAATAGATGTATTGTTTTCTCAAAAGACATCGTTTAGAAAGGTTGGCATGCATTTATGTTTGAACTGAGGTAATAAAATAGTATTTAATTTCTTATTTTATTTTGTTACTTAATTATTCATGCATTAAAAGTGCAAAATAAAGCCAATGTCCGGTCGCAAAAATATTTCTGTATAAAATAACTTATTGTTTTTTATGTCATTTAATCGTTTCATATAATTAAACATCACAATTACTTCATAGTTTTTAAACGCAAGACTGTTTATTATCAATCATGGAAACCATAAAACGTGTAACGTGTTTTCCACGAGCTTTTATCATCCCTCATTTTTCTCCCAGGAAAAGTGAATTTTTCCCTTACGCATTCTTGCGCACAGGATTCAGGGGGCGGGGCGTCGCTCCCCGTTCGCGCCCTATAATCCGACGGAACAAAGACGAGCGTTCCCACCGTCCGCGCGCACAGCCAATAGGAACGCCTCCCTGCTGATGACGCGCTGCCGACGCGTCGCGGTCTCGCGTCTCTTCCCACCGCGTTCAATCCGCGAGCGCAGGAAGCCGGACGCGCAAATTAATCAGAAGTTAAACGCAAAGGTTGCGCCGAGCGCGCAAGAGCTGCGGCAGTTGCTCGCACAACTGCTCGGAGTTTCCCCGCGATGGCAAGACGAACCAGGACGTCTGGATCGGAATGAATGGTTAGTATCGATTTTACTTCATCTTTTCAACCAACAACACTTTTGCAACACGCGTTAGATGTTTATCGTGACGCGTTTTGCGCGTTTCGGACGCGTTCTGACAGCAGTAACGTTTTGTTGATTGTTTTAGCTGGAAATAAACGCGATATTTATAAGTACATTATAAATTGTTATCAAAATTTCAAGTGTTATGCATTGTTTGTTTTGCTTGTTGGCGAATGACTAACGTTCACTCTTATGAAACATCTTATAGCACAAACCATTTATTTATTAAACAGCATTTTTAGCATTTTATAACAAACAAAGTGCTGTTATAAAAATCTGTATATTTTTTATTATAGCTACAAAACACAATTGCAATTTGTCTCCATTAAATCTTTGGCACGTAACTAAGTTGTGACAGCCAGTGACAGTATCAGACCCATTTGTAGGCGACTTGCCTTTCATTTAAAGCACATGCATGTTTAAAACCAGGTCATATACATTAAAAACGCACCTGTTAATGTTATTATTAATCTAACACCCTTTCATCCATTGGAAGCCATGAAAAATCCCAAGTCGAAAACAAGAGGCGTATTTAGACAGCAATGCAATGAGACTGTTTGATGTTTCTAAACTCTCAGATGTCTTGAATTAGGACCTGTAAGAAACAGTCTGTCCTGTTCTCTGGGGCCATACTTTATAAAAAGATGCAAAACACAGAAAGTCACTTCTGTGGATGATCGCCTTATCAATTTTTTATAGCTTTTTTCTCATTTTTCCCTCTCTCTACCTCTTTCTCGCCCACCCTCCTTCCCTCGCTTTCTTGAAGCCGGCGAACGAGTGTGTCTTTGTCTGCTTTGCTAACCACACCTCCCCCAAACACAGCCGGCTGGGCTTAGACACCTGAAGGCTAGACATAATGATCAACGCGTTCCCCGTGATCTTGGACGTCTGCCAGTTGTTTTTGCTCGTTTTATCCCCATTTTGCCTCTTCTTGTTTTTTGTTTTTTCTCTTGCATCTATTGCCCTTCACAATCAAGGGGCCGGTGCGCAGTATGCGAGGGGCCAACTTTTCAGAAATGTATGGACCATAGATAAAGAGCTTTAACAGTGTGTGTGTGTGTGTGTGTGTGTGTGTGTGTGTGTGTGTGTGTGTGTGTGTGTGTGTGTATAAAAGCGCATATCTTTATTCTGTCATGCAATTTTTGCCTTTCAATATTTTCACTAGCTATCAGGTCTTTCTTTGCTTCCTCAAACTGTAATCTTACACCAATCCTGTGCGTTTTTCTATTTTTGTAAAAAGCAACGTTGGTTAGTTATAGAGCGTCTCTTTAAGATTCAGATAGCTGGTTTCGTCAGTCTTGCTTGTGCTATTATCTGCGAATTAGGCTGATATGCACAACTGCAGTCCCCTTTTGCTGGATTCTGAGTCTGTTTAAGTGCTTTGTCTGTTTCTAAGATGTAGGTTTTACAACACGTGAAATTGCATATTCTGAAGTGTATTTGTAATACTGTAAAAAATTATTATTATGTTGAGGAAAAGAGACGGATGGGCTTTTAATGAGACTTCTGTTCATATGTAGATAGCTAAAACAGCATGTTTTGTTTTTGCAGTTGTTTATTTTAAGAACTTAGAATTTAACATTAAAAAACATTTTTTAATAGTGGATAGGCAAATCTACAACAAAAGTATTTCCATTTTCGTTTTGTTACAAAATGTACAAAAAAGAAAAAATTCGCAAAATCTGTATTTTGTGTTTAATTTCGTTAAGGTTTCATATTTAAGGTAGTATGTTGTTTAATATATGTAATTTTGATATATGTGAATTTACAAATATATAGATCTGAGTTTTTAAATATTTATATTTAGTTTATTCAGATCTCTAAATATTTCACATTAATAGTGTTACACAATACATTTGTATGTGAAGGTTTGGCAATCTGCTGCAATGTTAGTATCTTTACATTTTTTCCTAAAAACGTTCTTCCTGTATCATTGTTCCCAAAATCGCCATTTTGTCTCAGAAGATGCTGTAGCCAGTCGCTCCAGTACACTGTGATTTGCCCGACGTAATATTTGGAATATTATGGTCTGTGCGTTGGAAGACTCGACGTAGTAAGAGTACAATGGAACTAAGTAGACGCAGATCTTTTCTCTCTGTCCTCAGCCATAAGCCTTTGAAGAAAACTAATAAAAGCTTCAATAGAAGCAACAAGCTGTTTTCTCCTCACGCGTTTTTTATCTATTCTACCTGTGTTTGAATAGGAGGCCGCAGAGATTCTCTGACAGAATGAGTGTTTATTGAAAGCTGAGGGCTCTGAGGAGGAGCCGCGGTCGGGTAGCGTCACGCAGAGAACCGCGCGGCTTTACCGCGTTTGGGTGGGAGGACGTGGGTGTGCGTCCCACCCATTGACTCCTTTATGAGCCACTGAGGGCGAAAGAAAGAAAGATTTGCCTTATGCTGATATAAATAGACAATGTTATGTTAGTAATAGATGTGTGTTTTTTGTTCATATAGACTTAAATATCTGACACCTGGATTGTAATGATTTTGGGGGAGAAAAAATAAAATGGAAGAATTTGCTGTAGCAAAGTGTTTGTTAAATACAAACTTCTCAGAATCTGCACGTCGCTCTGAATGTACGTGGTGGTTATGGGTCCGTGTGAGATGGGTGTGTGTGTGATTGTTGAGCACAGTTTGCTGAAATTTAACACTGATCCTCTCTGACAGAGAGTCAAATGGCCTCAGTTTCACACTGTGAGGGGTGGAAAGTTTCGTTGCCAGGCTGTAAATCACAAAGGCCACACCTACCTGCTATATTCCTCCTCAAAGTGTCATTTTTAAAAAGAAATCATTTCAGGTGACACGTGGTGAGATTTTCAATTGATTTTGTTTCAAGTTTCATTTGGGTATATAAAATATTAAGTCAGTCCATTAAGTCAGCTGAGCTTAAACATTCAGTGAGGGAAAATATGTAATAATATTTATGCTGGCTGAATTATGGGGTGGAATTTGAATAGAGGGTTCTTGACTTATTACTCGGGCGCTCTGTGTGAAAACGCGTCGCCGGGCGGAGGTTAATTGTTTTTAGATCTTTACGTGTCAAGAGAAAATGGAGAAACTGGGGCATAATTGAGCCCCCGCTTGTTGCAGTGATTATGGATTACTGCGCCTCTCCAAAGGAGAAAAGGAGGCGCAAGATATTGAGGGACGGGGAGAATTGAAAGGACAAAAAGACTCACGTTGCGAGCTGAAGCCACAGGGGTTGTCTGGACCTTTCAAAGCAAGAGGGTATGGAGGCTTAAGGGCTTGACCTCTGACCTGTACCGTGCCGCTCTTTGCTCCAGGTGCAGGTTTGTTCTCTCACTGCAACACATGCAACACTTTTGTCGCATTTTAACTTTTTGCCATCTTTGCCCCACCTTCATAATGGACGAAAGGGCAGGAATAAACCCGCTTAGAATTCCTTGCAGCGTGATGAAAATGATTTGTTAAAACAACCTTCAAGTTCACGACCTAAAAAAGGAAGACGTAACCGAAGATAATGCGACGCTGTAATATTCATGAATGCATTAATCAGGAGGCTGTCGTGTATAATTATTACAGTGTTTGATAATGCCAGCGCAGATCACCTCAGGCAGTGGTGATTGCTGCCTGATGCTATTAATGCGCTTTAATAAAATGCTCGTGTGGGCCGAACCATCAACGCAGCCCAGTAGTTAAGTGTTGTAGGGTTAATGAGGCAATTTACATACGTTGTGTTGCCATCTGGACGCAGTGAGAGACAGCTGCTTGCTCTTATTTCATAGCGTGTTTTGGGAGCTAACCCGCAGAAATGTCATTCCAGTACATAGAGAGAGCTTGTTGAACACTTTTGACTTTTGTCCCCATGCGTTAAAAATTCTGCTCGCTATGCTAATGAGCGTTTTGGTTTTCGCAGTTGTAGTTTTCATTTGTAATCCACCACATGGTAGCTGTCTTATACAAAAGAAGAGCTTATTAGCTTTTAATGTGTGTGAGTTTTTTTAGTAGTCTTCACTAATAATTAGCCAGTTAGCATACAACGTCTTTTGTGCTTTAGGAATGTTAGAGTTTTAAAGTTAGGTATGATTGAAACGTGCTAGTATGGCATAAAATAGAAAGTGATTTTAATTATTTTTAGACGTCTACGTTTGCTACGATTTGCTGATGTAGGTCACCGGTTTATGAATTTTACAGTTACTTCTTGTGTTTTCTTTAGAAGCTCTAGCGTAGA
Source organism: Yasuhikotakia modesta (assembly GCA_036877545.1). Classification (NCBI taxonomy): domain Eukaryota; kingdom Metazoa; phylum Chordata; class Actinopteri; order Cypriniformes; family Botiidae; genus Yasuhikotakia; species Yasuhikotakia modesta. The sequence goes on along the minus strand of JBAJNP010001786.1, from coordinate 39,802 downwards.
TAACTAGCGGTATCTACAGTACAGCCTTTGAAATTATTCATGATCTCATATTAAAGATCAGTCAACAGTCTCAAAAAATAGCTGTATGGCAGGTTGTCTTCATAGCACCAAGAAAATATTGCAAACCTGAATCTCTTATTTTGTGACTTTTGTCATTGCAGATACTGATTATTTCACATTGCTTCCTCTCAGATCTGGACAAAGAACAGCCACTTTGCAATCGATAACCAAGCAAGCCAACGGTCGAGAGCCATTAAAGATTTGCAGGTTGAAGCCCAAGCAGGTATCGTGATTGGTGTCCCCACCGACAGCTAAAAGCAAATCACCGTTTCTAGATTATCCAAAAAATTGTTGAGACAGACAGTGACAAGAAAGGCCTGACCGGAGTTGTTGGCTCAGTTTTAGCCAAGGTGGATTGGCCGGGGTTTTAGTAGGGAACGCTGAGGGTCCGTCTTAGAATTTACAGATTTCTAAGTGTTCCAGTGACGATTTGGGACTTGATTTTTAAAGCCCTTTCTAATCCCAGCCATTAAAAAATGATCGCACTTGACGACGACATTGCAGTAGAGTCAACGGGTGGGTTTATTCCGGTAGCTAAATTGTAGAAAAAGGAAGACGGGAATTAACCGGAATTGTCAGAGCCTCAATCCAAGATGAAAGGCATCGGATGCACAGTTTTTACAAATTCAGCATTCGCCCGCCTGTGTGGCTCTATCAAAGCAGAGCAGCGCTAGGGAGTACTTATTTGCAATTTCTGTAATCCGTGAAAGATATAGTACATAGTTTTATTGTTCAGCTGCGTCTCATTTCAGCCTGAGACCTTGCTGTAAATGCGGGGCTGTTTTGTGAACCATTCAGTGAAATTCTAGGGACCTGTCCAACTTCAAATTTGCGGCTGATTTATTTAATCTGTCTTTGAACCCCATTCATGTGTGTGCAAAGTGAGCTAAAGACCTGGAAGCTGTAAACTTCAAAGCTCTTCCATATTGTACTTATTACAAGAAGTGCATGCGAGCATTAGCGGTTCTCATATCCAAAGCATTTATCCAGAGCTTGCAGAAAGAAAGCTTAAACTGGCAAGCCATTGGCGTCAACATTTTGTGCCACGTTTTGCAACTATTCCAAAAAGAAAAACCAACAGTGAGGTTTCTTCTCATTTTTCTTCAAGAAACAGATAACAAATAGTGTGAAGGTTTAAACTGTGGCCTCTGGTCTCTCTTTATATATTGAACAGCTGATGAAGTAGATGTTGAACTAAAATTTCATCTTGAGTGGTTCTTAAATGATTACACAGCCTGATTTGGCCAAGTGCTTGAAGGATTTACACATCTAGTATCCAGTGCCCAAAATTACTGGCCCAGACATGCTGAGATCTTTCACATTCATTTTTAGGATTCTCTCATTGATCTCTCATTATTGGCCTCTTCAGAGAAAATCCCATGGGTGATTGTGGATGAATGGTGTTTAATAGAGAAGATATATACTGTGAAACATCACTAGGGTGGTCAGGATTATCTTTATGGACCTGCAAAGGTATTAGATAGATGTTCTAGAACCACATAAAACCAGACACAGTTCCTTTGGTGTTCCTTGGGCAGTAGATGTCAGTTTGATGGATCTTTAATTGAGTTATGGTGGACAATGAACCTGAGGCTCCTAGGGGACCACTCAATTAGTTGAGCAACACTACTGAAGCCTCCATGTTTTGTCAATGTGAGTTCTGGGACTTGTAATCTCAAGGGGTTTTCATGGTCTGTTTACGAATACATCCAAACTCCCTGTGGTCCTGCCCCGGTCACCTCCTAATTTGACTTAAACATTCATGGTGGAGTAAATTTAGCATGTGCCCATTGTTTAGCTACCCTCCCCATGACTTACAGCGTTGCCTTTGTTAGCATTTGAATTAGCGTAGCTTTAGTTTGCATTTGATGTCAGACTCTTAGGTTTTCAGTTATCAGTTTAGACATCTCTACCAGAGAAATATTTGAAATTACTGCCAAAATTTACCTTTTGCTCATCGTGGACCTTGTGTGATACATTCCTCTGACTGTTGAGAACATTGCTGCATTGTTTTCATTCATTTTTATGTGCGTCTGCCAGGAAATGACACGCTTTATTCTTTGTGAACAAAACGTTGAACTTTAACTCAAGCTTCCTGCCTGAAGGCTTTAAAAAAGCTGAACTGAGATCAGTAGTCAAGAGAGTGGAACAGTTTGTCTCTTGCAGACTCTTCAAACATCTCGTATTAAAACGACTTAAGCTACCGTTTATATTTAGCTGTAATGAACTAAAACCTCCTTTTATAAGCTGTAAGCCTCTGAAGACAGCATTAATCCTCGAAAAAGCTTTTTATTTTTTAAGTTAAAAGCTACTACACTTTAAGTATGATGGCCATAGTATATATATAGGTTATATATATATATGTTTTAGCTTGTCCAGGTGTGGCCATTCATCTGTCTGTGTAATTAAATATAATGCATTTGTTGAACAAAACTAAAGGTCATTGTTTTATAAGAAAGAAAAATTGCTGTAAATGCATTTTTGAAAATTTTAAATGCATTTTTTAAATTGTGTATCAGTCCAGCTTTTGAGTTTGTATTTAAATAAGGTTTTTGAGATCTTTTAATTTAAGAATAAAGATATCTGAATAATTTGTACATTTCAGAAAGCGTGTAGGTGGTTTATTGCACTCGACTACATAGAAATTTGAGAAACAAGTTAGTTATATAAAAAAATATATAAAAAAGTATATATAATTTTATAGATACGCACAGAAAGATCAGAAAATAGTAACATTGTAAATCAGCGTGACTGATGTTTTGAAATCAATATTAAATGTGTTTTTTAAACGTTTAAGAACCAAGAACGTTAAATACAGAAGTTGAATTATTCTGTTGAGGATTTATTCAGGGATTTCCTGTGGATTACAGTGTCAGCACAACCACTTCAAAAGTGCTCATCTTGAGTCCAGACACCTTCTCTCTCCGCGTAGCAGCGGCTGTGAGCGGATCTGAGCGCTATCTTTGCTGTCATGGAATGGCACTGGGAATAACTGAACTGCTCAACTAAAGCTTGAGGTTTATGTAGATACAAGTTAAACCTCAAAACCCTCCCACTCTGCTTTCAAAATGTAAAACTTTAGGCCTAAAACTTAATCTAACAAGAATGTTAGAATGAACTCAAAAGGATTTTAGCCATGACAAACATAAAACAAATCCGGTTTAATGGTAGTAAAGTTTTTACCATTAAAATAAGGTAAGAACATTTGTACACATAAATGTGAACTTATGTAAACGCATTTATGCTTTTTTCTTTTGTTTTTTTTTTTTTGCATTCCTGTATTGAACCACATTTGTATTACTGTTCACACAAAATGAAAATTCTTCCATTATTTACCTTCATGTTATTCTAAACCTGTATGACTTTTATTGCTTCTGAGAAACGCGAAAGATATTTTAAAGTACGCTGGTAACCAAACAACAGTGACTTCCTATTGACTTCCATTGGTTAAACACAAAACCACTGAAACATTTCTCAAAATATCTTCTTTGGTGTTCCACAGATGCAACAAAGTCATAGGTTTGGAATGACATGGAGTCTGTTTCCACAAGGAATTACCTTTCCCAAGGTAAAGTGCCTCCGTAAACATGGCCATTATAATGAAATGGACCATAAAACCAAAATTAAAGCAGGGAAATTAGCATTTTATGTGATTTGCTAATGGTTATGCATGCAAAGTAAATACACAGAAGTTGTGTTCATCCATACAGGCTAACAGTTTCATTTGAATGTATCTCTTTTAACATTTTATAATTGTAATGTATGTACAGTAAATACAGTATGTAAACCTTAAAGACATACATGAGGCTCTTGGTTTGCAGAGAAACTTGTTTAAGCCCTGAATGTGTATTTATTGTGTAATCAATAAATATACATTTATGCATTTGGTAGATACTTTTGTGCAAAGAAAGAAAATACTATATTGTTATTAGTCCATATGTTTTTTGGGGGGAATTAAACCCATGACCTTGGAGTTGCTAGCGATATGTTCAGTTAAGCCACCATAGATATCTTCTCCTCAGCTTGTGAACAAGGCCGTCGTATGTCTTTAGGAGTGTAAGTATTGTTTTCTTGCCCCCCTTTTGAAGCCCACTCTGGTTTTGCTGAGTTGACAGAACAGTGCGGGAATGGTGGGAGTCGGAAAACGAGCACAAGAGACCCTCCCTCTGCTCGCTCTCTCACTGTTCACACTGTCTGCCTCTCTCTGTCGGTTTTCATCTTTCTTCAGCCGAGCTTGTCCGGGCTTGCCTGTCAACCGAACGGAGGGTGGATGGGGTGGGCGCTGAGGGAGAGGAGTGGTCTGGGGTGAACAAAGCAGTACTGTCACTGCTTTTCAGGGTTTCGGGCTGCGCGGGGCGAATGGAGAGCCGGGTGGAGTTGCGGTTGGGGGGGTTGAGATAGCAATAATGGCAATTAAATATGGAAGGGGGGCTATTGAAACCGTCAAAAAGGAGGACAAGCATCAAGCATTCACTTGTACAGTGAGCCTCACTTGGCATCGCCCGAAACTGAGCCAATGGAAGCTCCATGTTTGTCGTTCATTGTGCAATATTTGTCTAACCCTTTATCTGTGCAGCTGGGCCTTAAAAACCAGAAAAGAGAGCGATGAATAGCAACACAGCTGCTAGCCATTTGACAAGCGCCTATTACGCTACAGAGTCATCCGTTCGTGCTGAAACCACTTCTCCACACGCCGTAATATAGAGCCGGTCAGATCAGTGCCAGGTTCAGGGCAGATGTTTGGTTTGTCAAGCTCATCCTTTCAGGGCAAAAATCCAACAGGAAACGTTCTCAGAATGTTGGCTAACGTTCGCTTCAAGTTCTCCAAAACTTCTTGTAGTAGCGTTAGTAGAACATTTTTAACATTATGCATCATATCAAAAACCTTAAGTTGTTGGTGGAATGTTTAAACAACATTACAGAATTTAAAAGTAAGAGTCACATTTTTCTAAAGTTCTTAAAGTGTTCTTAGAACGTTATCTTTTTTGGTTACTTAATGAAAATGTTCTTACAGCCTAAAATAGTTAGCTAGACCACAGCTAGTCTCACTTTCATGACCCCAATGCCTGGGAGATGTACCATGTTCACTTTTTTGTAAGACCCTCGCTAAATCAGTCAGAAAGATAACAAAAATATTTTATTATAATGATAGGAATCCGCAGGCCCATCTCATCTCTTCAAATTGAGTTTTTATGTATGTATATATATTTTAATTAAATGTGCTGCTGTCTGCTTTAGCTGTATGTTAGACCATTCCATCTGCTAAAACGATTTCCTTATCTTCATATATCCGCTCCCTTTTCTCCCTCTGTATTTCACAGGTTATTAAGATGCTGGAGAGAGAGAGAGAGAGAGAGGGAAAAAGAGAGAGGAAGACATTAAATGGTGCAACACCACGAGTCTTTGGAAGTCTGGCTTTTTTGGTGACTAAAGGTAACAAATTTATCTCTGAAGGTTCATGGATGAGTGGAAATATGTGTGTGTCCTCAGTTGACTCTGTGCTACCTCACTGCAGTGTGTGTGTGTGAGTGTGTGTGTGTGTGTGCATGCATGCATGTGTGTGCTTGTGTCTGTGTGTGTGCTTGTGTCTGTGTATGTGTCTCTGTGTGTGTGTCTCTGTGTGTGTGTGTGTGTGTGTGTGTGTGTGTCTGTGTTGGGCATTTTGCCATGTGCTCCAGGTGCAAAACATGTTGTGTTGTCTTCATCTCATCTTGCACGTTCTAGCGTCAGTTCCTCGACTGGTTATCTCCCTCCATCTAACCTCATCATGTTAAACCGACATCTGAGACCCGCTGTTTCTCATTCACTACAATTACCTCTCCGCAAGGTGCCATCAATGCTATTGAAACAATATTACTTGAGGTCTTTAAAGTCTTAATGGATGCAGTGCATGAAATTAATGTTGAAAAATAGCACATCCATTTCAGACAATAAAATGCCATGATGTGATAAAAATGTGGGTAAATAGAAGCGCTCGTAGCTGAAAGTAGTTTAATGTGGTTATATAATCACATTTTAAGGAATCACATTTTTTCATCTTTGGTGATGAAAGAGCTTGATGTATGTTGAAAACTTGCTGTAATACTCAAAACTTTTCTCCTGATTTACAAAGAGCATTTTCTGTCATTTTTGTACGATGCAAAAACTCAGTCTGTTGTTGTTGGATATTCAGAAATGTAATATTAATACTAATTAAATGTAATAGTTGTGAAAATATTTTAAGAGGTGTGTTTTTAAGGTGGAGCGGCTAGAAGGGTGAAAAAGATGAAGAAACAAAATTAAACTAATAATATTAGTAGACCCCAATAGAAAAATGAAGTCTTGGAGCATTAGCATGGTGCTAGCAATAGCAAGAATCAAAACCTGGGTTTGATTCTAAGGGAACTCTATTAAATGAGTAATAATATGTAGCATCAGTTTAAAATAACTTGAATTAATAGTTTTACAAGATGTATAAGAATTGTAATGCTGGTGCATCTACCTTAAAGTGATCTATTGTTTTGTTTGAAGTCGAATGTGCTTTTTCTAAGGCCAAAAAGTGTGGTGTTGGATTGCTGGACTGTGAGTTAGTATTCCCAAGATAAACTCTCATCCACTCAAACCAGGAGCATTTTTCTCCATACTGAAAGCTCGAGTAAATTATCTCCGGTCTGTCATGTGGTTAGACAGACTGGCCCTGTAGGATTATAGGTAACACAGATATAAAAGCTAAAAGGCCGGAAGGCTGTAATTTCTCCTTCCTTTTCAATCCCTCCTATCACCCACACTCCCGTCCATCGTAAAACCCTCAGCAGACAGTCGGGAGACTAGTTAAAGACACCGGTTGTCTGTTCTAACCAATAGGCACACCTCCTTTGAACAAACAGCACTTCCTGTTTTGTTTGGCTCTGCCCACTTTCACACCCCCACTTGCCTTAACAAGTGTTCAAAAGCTGCTTTTATTCCCCTCCAGTGTCGACCTTTCCAGCTGTTGTCTTCCAGCATGTGACTCACACAGCAGTTTGTTCCTCCTTCTTCCACCTTGGTCCATCGTCTCCCACTGGGTTAACAACCTACCTCCGGCCTTTGACTGCTGTGGCGTGGCAGGTGAATCCAACCACCAGGCCTACAAGAAAAGCTCCCTTGTGGGCTTGTTATTGAAAGCGCTAATTGAGAATTTTAAAACGCAGCTAAAGTTTTTCTTCTTTAACTAAATGTAAACCTCATTTGTTGTGGTTCTAGGAAGAAATTGTGGCTCATGTCTCCAGCTCCATGCTGGGAAGCCCTATGGTTCAGTCGCTCTATTCTGCTCACGCAGTAGGAAGCTAGCTGCTAGCGTGCTAGTTGGTTTTGGCGGGGCTAGCGGTGCATCACATGCTGTATTAGAGAACACAGCCCTCAGATGCTTCAAAAACAGGCTCTGGAGTGAAGGATAATGTTGTCCTCCAGTTATCGACACATTTAGAACCATCAAGGAGGTTTTTGAGGATAAATGAACAATATGGCAGATCGCTCACAGAAATGCATAATTTAACTAAATTTAATAATTTAACTAAACCTACACAACTTTTTGAACATGTTCATTCTCTTTGTACAAATAATTAGTTGTAAACACAGTATTTGAATGGTGATTTAAAATGATAAAATATACAGTATGTACTTTGCAATCCATAACTTTTTTTAGTTTAGTTTTAACTCAACTTTTTTTAGTTTAGTTTAGCTTAAAAATAAACAAACTGGATAAGCTAATATGTAACAAATAATCACCTTTTTCCTTTGCAATGGTAAGTTTATAATAATCATTTGTAATTTGATTATGACTGTAACACGCTTATATAATTAAAAATAAGGCAAAAGTTATGGATTGAAGTTTTGCATGAATGCATCACCACTAATGCATATTTATAGTTTAATTGTACTATTATTTATAGTTGTACTATTATTTATTTAATATGTATAATATTATATAATATTGTGTAAAGAATTGAGCCTTTCTTTTCGTGAACACGTTTACTCAGCTGATGCTAATTGAGCGGTGCGGCTACACAAGCTAAGCAGTGGCTACTGGCGTGAAATCTGGAGAGCTTTCAAACCTCAGAAAGCCATGCCAGGGCACAGGGTCTTGACCCGCGATAAATTATCTGAGATTTCTTTCTTCTCGCTCTGCCAATATAAGCATAGCCAGCCACTTCACTTATCACTGGGTGTTAAAAATCAACCTGAGAACTGTATTGTGCTAACAGACTTTGTTTCTCATGGCTTTTGAAATGTGCGCTGGGTGGAATTTGACAGTATTACTACAAAGGTCATGAACTGTTTGAAACTGTTGGCTCTGTGGCGTCATTGTGGACACGGTAGAAATAGTGTTTAGGTTGTAAGAATGTTCCTCTAGCGTTTCAGTTAGTTACAAAAACATTAATAATGGTATGTAGAAAGCTGTAGAACTTTCAGTGTTTTTTGGGGGGTATTGTATTTATATTATTGCTTTTAGCAGCACTTTTAGATGCTGTAACATTTTTTAAGCGTTCCTCTAACAACATACGAATAATGTTTTTGATATATTTAACATTAAAAGTTAGACTAAAGTTGCTGGACTAAAGAGCATTGCCTGTTAGCTGAGCATTGTTGTCTGCATCTCATTTCTTTCATAATTTGCTAGAACTTCAGGTGGACTCTGAAGAAGACCTGTGAAGACCAGGTACGTGGGCAGACAATGGAGATTTTTCTGTCAGTTAAAAGGCGTCTTCAAACAACACATATAACCTTGTCATTCAGTTTCTCACCCTGTGATGTTCAAGAGACGCCCACTTATTTTCAAACAGAATATTGCGTCGCTCCGCATGAAGGAAGTAGAGCACTAGGTCAAGATCTCCAGTCACAACAAGCAAAGCTTTTTCCAGGATTAATGAAATGAGCGGTGCTACGAAGGGCCCTCCTCACCCATAATTCATTTTGAGAGATAAATGGTCTCAAAGAGATTAAGTTAGTACAACCACGAACCAAAGCGGCGTTAGATGTTCTCATCACACTCAATTTGCCTAGCAAATCTGTAGCCGCTAATGCTGCGCTGAGAAAATATATTGAGTTACTCACCACCTTGCGTCTCTGCTGCCCAGAAGCTGCTTTGTGCGAGTTCAGGGTCATTACCCTCGCCGTCAATGACAAATGGAGCTTGATAGAACCTGCGTTTAGCTACAATGGAAACAGATTAATACCTCGGGGTAACACTTTGCATATTACGGGGGGTGGGGTTCATACCCTCGTGTTTCTCTTCTGGCGTCCCGTGTTTTGCCGCGCGAATAGTTGTTACTCTCAAACGAGCTCGTTTTAATGGATCATTTGAACGATTCGAGGGGAAGCAGGAGCAGTTTGTTTGGATATGCTAAGATGATGAACGCTTGCCATTGTCGAAAGATGACTCATTAAAGGCGGAAAAAACAAGGCTACGTTCTCTACCCTGCACTTTATCGCTTGCTTCGTGACCGTCCCTGATGTTGTCGTTGTAAATTACAGACTATCAGGGCTGGCGTAGCATCCTGTTTTTAAAGATGGCCTTTTATTAGAGCGTCTACAAATTTATGATGTCCCTTTAGCTTAAATGTCTCTGTGGATACACAACCCGTTTTTTTCCTCAAAGATGTTTATATTTACTTCTGGTACGAGTTCTGCTTAGGATATGTGTTTTATTGGTGTGTTATTCTGCACATTTCCTGGGGTTCGAACCCACAACTGTGGCGTTGCGACACAGTCACAAAACTTTATATGTTGAATCAGTTTCTTGAGTGTTTTGCATCCCCCAAAAATGTAGCTATATCCTGTAAAAAGGTTTTGTTTTCAGAACAAGGTTTTGGTGTATAATGGCCAATTTATGCATGGTATAAATCTCAAAGCACAACGCTAGATAACTGCTGTTATGTCAATGTAATTTCAAGCGAGTGGCACACCCAGAAATAGACAATTTAAGATCTGAAGCCTTGTTTAGACGGCTAATCTGGGTGGTCCAGTGCATGGGCGACAAGTCACGACTGGTTAGCACCATAATAAAGTCTGGTTGAAAAGAATCTGTATGAACAGAGATGGGTTTGAAGTAGTCAGTGCCTCTGAGGAGATCTTTGAACTTCTGAAGTTGAGTTTGAAGATAGAAACTCACTCACTTGCATGCAGACATTGATATTCTCAAATTAAATGAATTTCCAGCGTGACTTTGTGAGGAGTTTGTGGGTGGTCTTGATTTACAGCTGCGGCTTGTGTATGTATTACGTGTATCAGCTTGTGAAATACATACAAAAACACATTCAAGTGTGGAAAAATGAAACGGGGTGACTAAACATTGTCTATTATGCGTGTGGAGTTATAAACATTGTTTTATTATAGCCTACTTTTGGTTTCTCTATGAAACAAAGGGATTTTGAAGGAGTTTATCAGTGTTACAGACGACAAGGTATTTCAAGTTATTTTGACCTTGCCATTTGCAGTTACTTACACTTTGTTTTCTACAGAATGTAGCTTGAGAGACATGTAACAAAGATTCTTATTTCTTAGGAAACATTTTTTGTATGTTCCCTTAATGTTCCCTCTGATTACATGACGTCCCCCCACACACACACCCAATTTATCATCTTGTCTACAGCAGAACTTCTGTCGTTGCCTTCAGCGTTTAAAAATGAATCGATTTAGCACCCGCCTCTGTTTTCCCTCCGTCGCTCTTTGTGTCACACGGAACCTCAGAGATTCCTGCTTTCCGCACATTGTCACAGTTTCTCCGGTCCTTCTGTTTTCATCTTCTGTCAAAGCGCAGCTTCAACGCTCCACATGAGATCGGACGTCACGGCGCTGTCGCTTGTATCTGGGCTTTGAGATATCAAAGGTTGACTGCCATCTGTCCTAGCAGACAAACACAGACGTGTGAGACAGCCAGGTTCTCACACAGGTGAAACCTCTCGGTTATATCTGGTGCACACAGGTAGAATGTGTTACAGCAGCTTATCTGTACAATAAATCATTCTTATCTTATTGTTGTATAGATTCATTTTCATAGTTGTAACCATGTGGGTATAGCTGGGGTTTTGCTAGTAAACAATTTGGCTAAACCAGGTAAACCAGTATCAAGCAAACGAGTAACGTTCTTATAACCAAGCAAGAACATACCACTATTACAAATCTGGACATTCCTAGAACGTTCAAAATAACATATTTTATGCTATTGTGACTTAATGTAAATGTTAAGGAAATGTTATTGCAAACTGAAACTGTCAGACTATCTTTGCATAAAGCAATTTTTGTGACAATTAACTGCAACATTGCATGCAGGATACAGTCCAATCAAAGGTGCTGTTAGCAATTTGTGTTATAGAAAAAGCCACACAAAAAATGTCAACAGTGCTTGACAGACAATTTAAAAATGCTGTGTATCTGTCAATCGTTTTGCTGACAGTTGTTTGGTTGACATGTTTTTAATGAAGCAAGGTGACCCCGCCTCTTCAGATATATAAAATCACTAACAGCCTCTTTAAACATATTACATTGAACAATGGCCTGCGTGTAGTTTTGAATATGGAAATACAGTTTAAAGTGTAATTGTTATTGGAAATGTTGGCTTCAGTAATTTTGACTTTTTGGAAGACTTTTTGGATTTTTTTTTTTTGTGATTACATTATAGAGTTTATCAGTCCCTGCTAGCACCATGTTTTCCCAGTTTATCTACAGAAACACCCTGATACAATATACAACTGGTGGTATTCAAAAGCTCCTGTGTTTATTTTCAGTCATGTGTCAATAAACCAACAGTTACAGGTCTGAAAATAAAGCCACAGTCCCACAAAGAGACAGAAATCACAAGTTACCCTCAGAACGACCCTCCACATGTAGAATTTGTACACAGTCAGTGTTTGCTAAAGGAAGTCCAAAAATCTTTCAGCTTCCTTCCAAAGTGTCAGAGAAATCCTTCACACTCGTAAATCATTCATTAGAAAAAGAGACAACACAGAATTCACAAACTCTCCAAAGTTCACAAGAACCAGTTCCTTAAAACATTCAGCCCCTATGTAGCACAAGTTATGAGGAATGGATTGAGGGGCAAGGAGTTTTCAACGGTGAACTGGTTTGTCAGTGTATTAAAGGGATAATTTACCTCAAAAAATTATTCCAAATCAACCTCATGTCATTCCAAACCTATATGACTTAAGATTATTTTTCTGCTTGTGAATAAAGCGAAGATGATGTAGGTAACAAACAAACACTGAGACATTTTTCTAAATATCTTCTTTTGTGTTCCATCGATAAAGTCATACAGAATGACGTGAGGGTTATGTGATGGAAAGATTTTGGGTGAACTATCCCTTTAAAATGTCATTCTCTAGATTTGTTTGTCACGACAAGCACAACAGTGGGCATTTTCATTTCTTCTTGACAACAGTGAATAACATTTTAATTTTTCTGTTTTTTCTCTCAGGTCAGAACACAGAGAAGATTGTTTTGTCTGTTATCTCACGATGAGGAGATCTTGCAGCGTGCCGTGAGGTAATTGCACTCCTTCAGGTTGGGTGACGCTGTTTATTGCAATTATGTCAGTGAAATGAAGATGCTTGCGTGATGTTCTGGTAACAAAACGCATTGTCTTAACATTTTGTGCGTAAGTGTGTGTTGGGGGGTGGGGGTCTGCATAATACTAACTCACAGTTCTAGACGGCTATCAGAATGTATTAGTTGTGTTTAAACCGTCATGACAGTTATGTGCTAACACTTGTGAAACCATAGCAAAGTGTGTGTGTGTGTGTAACTAACCGTATACTGATATTCCATATACAGATTTGTACCCAAAAGTCAGAAAAACCTGACAAATCTGAAATCAGATTTTTTTATTAGGGTTTGGGTGTGTGTTAGGTATAAACTGGTTATGTATGCAAAGAATAAATGTTTATGGAATGTCCCATTTAGGTGTGTGTGTGTGTGTGTCTCCGTCTGTGTGTGTCTGTCTGTGTGCGTGTGTTTGTGTGTGTGTGCGCACACCACTGTACTGCGGCCCCTAAAGCCCCTGGCCCCAAACACTCGACAGCAACTGTTCTGTCCACACAATAGAAAAATATCCTGCCTCTCTCCATAACAACAGCCCTGCTGAAGTGGCTGGATTAGAACATGCCAGCCCCGGCCGGGGGTTGCCATGGGAAAGATGGTTCCACCTCCTGGGCACCGGGTCTGTTTTCCATTTAGCCTGCTGGTTGGTGATCTCGGGTTTATGTGCTTACACTATCAATGTTTGGCCCATTAATTCACATCTGCAATTATAATGTCCAATTAAAGGCCAGTTGGCTTGCCTTTGTGTTATGAAGTCAGGGTGGGGGTAGAAAAACAGTGTAATTTCAGACTGAAAGCTTCAGCGGTTTGTATCGTGTTTATCATTATTTTACGCCCGAGGGCCATGGCGGGTCGCCAGCTTAATGAAGAGTAAGTGATAGTACGTTTGTGGAGACCCCAGATGTAAGAAGATAGGAAGTCAGAACAGGAATTTTTCGAACAAAAGCAGCAACAAACCTGCAGTGACATCACACCTGGAACGACCCACTAACACTTGGGTCAGGCCAATAATGTTGGAAGTTTGGATTCCATCATACATTGTACAGGAGCTGGTTCTCACGTATGTTGAAATGCAAAGAGCTGTGGTGCTCACACTTGGTGTGCAGGTTTGAGTCCTTGTAAATCCATTTCCATATTTTTAAACCTTGTATGAAAAAAAAATTTTTGGATTTGCTTAAATCACTATGACATCATTGTGACAATTAAGGTAACACCAGCTTTCCAAAGGCAGATATAATTCCCTTAACATTAAATAACTACTTTCATCTGACATGAAGATACAACTAAAAGCAATTGGTCCCTGCATGTGACCGATAGGAAATATTTATGGCCTGGAAATGTTCTTTTATCCACAACTGGAATGTAATTCTGAACCCCAAGCGTATAATTGTGCATTCTTTCGCCTACGCGGAGGGACATCCATGTGGCGACCGGTGGACGTCAGCTTAGATATTTCGGTTCGCCTGAAATGTGAGGACACTGTTTTTCTCCATCGCCAAAGTGTGTAATTAGAAGCAGTGGTGTGTGTGTGTGAGTCCGCCTCCTCCGTCCTGATAAAGGCCTCTTGTGTGACGATCTTACAGGCCCAATTACTGTAATCACAACGATCAAAGACAGGGTGTTGTAGAGAGAACAGCAGTCGTGTGTGTGTGTGTGTGTGTGTGTGTGTGTGTGAGACTTGCGTGGGCTGTGGGTGTGGTTAGCCGTTCGATTTACATCCATCCTCCGTTTAATATACAGATTAGCTTTCATCACCGTCTTCTGTCTACAACCAGAGATATGTGATGCATGTTGTGTGCAGTTCTCACAAATTCACAACTATCCGTAATGTCTGCTTTGATACTTTAGAAATTAGAGTTTATCTGTTTGAACGTTTTAATAACAACAGGATGGTTTTTATTAATCAGTGTCAATAAACCTCAGATCAAAAATCAATACTTCATGGATAGATATAAATATATATCTAAACTTAAATATATATATAAACTTAAACAGTTTAGCAAACATAAATATAACAGAAATGTATGAGAAAATTGTATTATTGTGTCCTATAGAAAGATATTAATTTCAAAGAAAATCATTTTGTATAATGTATAACCAGTTTGCCTGTTTTAATCAAAACTGTCAAAAGTGTGAAAATGTTTAAATATAATCAGGCAAAATCCAAGCCAGCCTTCATTCACCCTGAAGGTCCTCGTTTCATATTTTTTCCTGCTTAGAATGTGTGATATGCAAACTGTGCATATTTTGTCAACACCATCAGCTGTCAACACAAGGATTTCTGATGATGGCAACATCAGTTGAACAGATGATGGTTTAAAATCTGTCGATCAGTTGAATTTTTTTATTAAAATAAACGGCAAATCTGTTTGTATTTATAATAAATAGTTAACACATTTTTGTATCTGACGGTGTTGATGTGCGGAAAACATTCCATAAATATAAAAACTGAAGGACCAATTGTTTTTATTTTTTCACTTTCTACTCAAAAATGAGCTGTTGTGTGTTTGCAGGTTGTGAGAGCGGATCTTCAGACACACTGGATGAGGTGACCGGTGCGTTTTGGACCCCTCCTGTACCACAGTAAAGGTGGGGCTGCCTCACAGATGAATAAAGACAGTTCTGTCCATTTCTGAAAAAAGAATAGATTAATGATTTCCTTACTTCTGCCTGTATTGAGTAGACATGTAATATAATTGTTTTTATGACGCACAATAATGATTGTTTTAACACTGTTTTTGTGCTTTTACTAGCAAAGGAGAAATTTTATAACATATAAATATTAATATAATATTAACATCTTTCCTCTTTTTCTCAACTGTTTTTTTCTTCTGCTTTGTCTTTTTATCTGTTGTGTCTTGTATGCTGTCAGTTTAATAACAGCCAGCTTTGCTCAGACTTCGTGGTATTTTTTGTTAGACACCATGATATTGAAATTCTTTAGAGTTTTATTGGACAGGAGGGGGTGACGCATGATGGCCTGTAATATTATTGGTTAATATATCTGTTCTCCGCCCCTTTGGCCTTGGTTACATCAGCAGAAAAGTGCAGTTGTTTCAGAGATGATGACAGTTTCCTGTTAGCGTGCACTAAAGAATTAGACCAGGAACATTTATTAGGAAAGTAAAGAGTCAAGTTTGCTTTCATGTTGTCTTTAGTGGCTTGTAAAAGGTTCAGACCCCTTTTATTTGTTGCAGTACAAATGGCCAGTAGAATATAAAAACCCAGACTGTTGTTGTGTATTTGTAGAGTTTGTGACCTGTGCTATGTCTCAACAGCACAGAGAGGTGGGATGCGCCCCCCCTCCTCTTGCCTTGTCTCCACGGCGACCTCCGTGCAGACTGTCAAGTCGACTCACCGTCAGGCCATCGTTTGCCTCAGTGAACATTCAACGCTGTCGGTGAGTTTGAGCTAAATTGAAAAAACCATCGACCGTTGATTGTACCCTGTGGCCAAGCCCTGCCGAGCCTGCGCCTCTCGCCCCCCCAACTCACATCCACGTGTACCACCGGCAAAGACGAATTCGAACCACAGGCTTCCGAAAACAAGACGGCTCGGTCTTTCGACGCTACCGGCAAACCTCGGGAACGACTCGCGGAAAGGCTGACTTTGAGAACTACAGCAAAGGTCACAATCAACATTCATTGCTGTCGGTGGGTTGAACTGTGAAAGAAAGCTCACTGAACAATGAATGCAACTGTGTCCCAGATTTCCTTCTCACTAAGTGGCATCAGAGATAAATATTAACTGACAGTGCTGGATCTACTCATTTGCTCTTCTCTTCGAGTTTGTTTGTGCGTTGCAAAGATGCAAGTGGACTGCATCGCAGCGAGAACACCATGTCAGTGAATCTCAAAGGCTCCCTTTGAGACTAATGAATGTTTTCTTTGTATAATAAATAAAATAAGACCCATCCCAAATGCATCTTTTGAAGTCTAAACCTTTAACATTTACTGGGGCTGTGGCATAGTGGTTGAAACATGTTCAAACGTGTTCAATGTGGGGAAAATAGGTTCGATTCTGGCTTGTGCTGGGCCCTGATCTCAATCTTTATATCCTCAATAAATGATCTCAACCTATTCAGTACTGGGCAACAAACCCAAAGACGTACCAAAGACTCATCAATTAGGTTTCATTTTGAGCATAAATTGTGTTTATAACATTAGCCAAAGACTGGATTGCTTGCTTTATATGTTTAAAAAAGTGAAACAAACACAGATTTGGTTTAAAACACACAATCTTATTAAACAGTTCACTGATGTAGTCAAAGGTTGTGATATCCTGCGGCGGCACATCGCATTTAAGCTACTAAACCGATCACGGTGAAATCTGAGGATACCACGCCGCATACGGAGGCCGTATCTTAATTAGAGGCTAACGGTTTTACTGTCCGTTTCTAGGCCAATCCAAGATTATTTCACATTGGCGCTAGTTTATGAAAAATTAATCCAAATTAAATTTGTCAGGAAGTTGAAGCGGCTCGTGGTATCAGTGCGGGTGAGAGTCCCGGTGACGCCGCAGACAGAGATCGGCTCCTCTGCCGTCCGACAGTCAATCCGCAGGATTAATTAACATCAGATCACAGACCTGCTGTGTGTGAGGGTTTCTTTTGCTCTGCGGCCCCTTCGCCGTGTGATTACACTCCTAAGAGCTGTTTGATGAAACTGTCACACTGAAGAGGAAGATTTTAAAGCTGTTTACAAAGTCTAAGTGTGTTTGTGGGGCGTGACATTTACCGCCATCGTGTCCGAGAGCTTCATTTGATTTCGGTTAGCAACGGTTCGTTTTATCTGAGAAATTGATTTAAAATTGCATTTTAAATCGAATATTAAAAGTTAAAAAACAGTTTTATTTTTGTGATTGTAGTTATATAACACGTTTTATTTAGAAACTACATTTGCAATGTTTTTTAAATTAGTTGTGGTGTTTATTTGTGAAACAAAGTAAAGTCTTTAAAGTTGAAATGAGGCTGTAACTTTTCTCATGTAAATATCAGAAAGAACATACCAATTATAGTTCATTTTGCAAATATGACAAAGAAATACAGGCCAATCGTGGCTCAGTATGTAAATATCACATTACCTATAGCTGTTGGATGGATTGCAATCGGTGAGCAATGCAAATGAATTGAGTTTTTTTTCTGCTTAAATGTTGCAAAATGAAAAACATTTACATAAATTCACACTGTACAGAGTTTAAACAGTCTGTTTTTAAGGGTTTTGACCTGACATTGGTTGTTTTCATTTTTAACTGGACAGTGTAATAATGTGGCACAAATTCCCCAAACAATGCTACAATAATTCATGAAAAACTATCAAAGCAAATGAGAAACATGTTTGTAAAACTCTTCCTTCTGTACTATAATGACCCTGTACTGTCATATGCCTGTTTGCTTTTGTATAATAAACAAAAACTACAATTTGCTTTCTTTTGAAGTGTCTCATTTGTTCGTTTTGTGGCTGCGTTTAATTACCGCTTCAGGGTTTGTACCCGTGTTTTCAAAGAGTCATTTTAAGTTACAGACCTCAGCAGTATTTTGGGACAGAACGTTTTGGTGTTTCGAATTCTGAATGTCACTGTGGTTTCAAAACTGGCAACAGGAAATGTGAGGACTGCAGGTGTTGAGAAGATGAGAGTCCTGAGGGCTTGTGACTGTAGAACGGCGACCTGAGAGTTACCAACACGCTAGAACATATTAACATAAGCGAACATCTGTGGTTAGACGTTTAAAACTGTGTAACTGTGGAGACAGTATTCAAATATTACACTATTTTCAGAGATGCCACAGCACATTCATGTTTGTCTTCTCAGTGACTTCTTTTGTGAGGTAAAAAAACTTAAAAATAACTATTTTTTGCTTAAACTACAATAAACTTGACGTTCAAATACTAAACTACAATATTAGACCCCATCAGCGTTACTAGTTTTCGTAAATGGCCTATTTGCAGAAGTTTTGTGCACACGATTGCTACCGAACCCTTGGAAACTCAATGGACGTCACACCAGCCCTGTTCATTTTCAGCCAACGTTAACATTTGTCAGGCGTTATTAGCATGTGTCAACATTTGAGTTGGAAGATGCAAAGGTTCAACAAGGTCCTATGTGAACAATATACCAACAGCAAAATATGAGTAAATCGCATTTAAATGGCACTGGTGGGAAAAACACTAAGACGTCTCGTACTGTTTCAATGCATTTGTTCATAAACAGCTGCCAAGGACATTGAATAAAAGCTCAAGTCAATAAAAATATCTTGTGCTGTAACAAATCTAAACTATACAGATGTTTATACATTTATTGGGCTTGTCTGAATCATTGACCAGTCATTGGCCAACAATCAACTTATAACGTTATGATATTATAATGTGTCTTTATGTGACATTATCCTGGTTGTTTGTACATGGCAGAAGTCATCGCATTAAAATTAGAGACATGCTGCCACCTGGTGGTCGTGTGGTGATTTTAGTATGTGACGTCAGTGATGGGTGATTGTGTAACTATTAACTATACAATCCAATAATCGAAGGAAATTATTGCTTATATATTTTAATGTTTTATGAATGTTTATATTTGTTTTTATTTTTGTGTAAAGCCATATTGTTCTTTAACTACAACACGTACAAAGAAAACAGCAGTAACATTTGAAACTAAATGTAAATTGTAAGTATAATTTGATTTTAAACAAAATACAATAACAGCTGTGATACGTGATGGGTTACACTGAAGGTACTATGACAATTTTATAAGAATAGCAATTGGACTGGTGGGAGATTGGGGGG
>JBAJNP010001786.1:0-20384 GCA_036877545.1 Yasuhikotakia modesta | reverse complement strand
TGCGAGGTCAGTCGTGTCAGGTTCCTCATTTGTAGGCTTTGAGGGATGTGTGTGTGTGTGTGTGTGTGTGTGGGACGGGGTCTTATTAGCACCTAATGATGCAGAGGGGGCAATCTGCCTGTTCCAAAACACTGAGTCTACCTGCAGTAGAGTTGATTTACAGCCTCACAGCATCATTCAGGACTGACGGATGCTTGTTGTTTCACTCTTAGTATTTTTGCTCTCTGTTCTCTTCATCTTTGTCACGTTTTGAATGGTAAAAACTAAAAACTAGAGACCACTGAGACTAGCCACAAACACTAGCCACTTTTTAAACACATTCAGAGTGATGCATTTTTAGCCTGGCCTATAATAAAATTATATGGGTTACATTGTAAAGGAATTAATCACGATTCATACACTTGTTTAGCTATTGCATTTGAATTTTACTTTTATATTTAATTTTTGCTTGTGAAAAGCAAATGTTGACAAACCCTGTTTTGGAATTATTATTATTATTATTATTATTAGTATCAATCACCATTGGTATAACAGACAGGAAATGATTACTGTAAGTCTACCAACAGGTGGCAGTATAGGTCTTATAAGAAGATTTTTTACACGTTGTCAGTTAATATCAGTGCAGCACAGACAACCCAGTGAAAAAATACTTAATTTTACGATGTTGACTATTTTACAATGAACCAGAAATCTGCTGTTCTTCAAACTTATCAACAAGCAACTGATGCATCCAAATTTGCATCAGTTCATTTGCAGTGTTTATAAAAGTTGACCTTTAGAGCAAAGGTCAGTGTCTTTTAGAAATATACAGTAACCTGTGTTCTTAATATCTGTTTTTATAACGTGTATGAATGAAAACAGAACAGAGAAAAATTCAGCTGTAATGTATTTTAGTTACACGATGAAATGATATCAATACAAAACATGAAACAGATGAAGTCAGGCAGATACTGTTATGTGCTGTTAAGTCCAGCAAATTAAGACTCAGCAGATGTGAAGATCTGACTTTGTGCACTTATAAACATTCGCTATAAACCCCAAATGCTAATGGACCTCGAATGTTGGAGGAATGCCTGAAGTTGACCTTTGACCTGCAGCCTTTTTTAGTAGGTATTAATGGCAGAGGGACGAACAAAAGGCAGAATCCCCCCACCCGGCCCTGCTGGAGTCTCCGGCCCAAGATCCATCACGGCAAATGGTCACAGCGCTAATTAAAGCTTATTAACTTGGAACCAAGGAATTACTCACACCTGATTGGTCCATTAGGCAAAAGGCATCATTTCTGAACTGCCCCTAAATGCTTTCGTTTTAACTCATGCTTATATTGCAACGGCGTAGCAATAATAATATGTTTGAGAAGAATGAATAATATATAACCCGAACGGCTAACACAGCAAGCAGGGAGGAGTATTTGGTTTGCTTGAATTCGGTGCTGCTATGATTCATAAATCCTGCCACATTGATTTACGTACAAACACACTGTGGCTCGACACAGCCTCTCAGAACAGACTGTTGCTAAACTACTCGCCTTACAGATTCCGTTTCAGTCTGACAGGTGTATCCTCAATTAAATAATCATTTTCTGCTTGTTTACTCGTACACATTTGATGAGCCGGGATGTATAAAAAGGCAAAAATCTAAAAATGAAAAGCCACAGCTACGAACGAAGCCCCCTGCCACCGCAGAAATTCACTATTTAGATGAGAAGTTTCTGATGAAAGTGGCAACATGGCTGCGGGTGAAAAGATTGTTAATATTTGACTTTCGTCCTGGGAAACAAACTCTGCAAACATTTGTTGTATGTTGCAAGCAGAAGTCATTATCGTTTTCAAAGACGTGGCGTATGTCAGTTGTGTGATATGTCCAAACTGTTTACCTCTAAAATATTCATAAATAAAACACAGCAGGTAAAAAAAAAGAGTCAAGGGTGTTAGAAAAAAAATCTGTTGCTTATTTTTAACGCTTTGATTATTTTAAGAAAGAATCGAATATCAGAGGATTCAATTTAGGTCTCAGGACAATGTAAACCATTTTAACTTTTTTTCTAAAGTTTCTATCAAAGGCACAAACTCTCCGACAAGCTGCCTACAATTTTTTCTTGATTTTTGTTTAGGGCAGGTTGAATCCATGTTTTAAACATTGAACACAAGGCTGTGAGCTGTAATGCTGTCACAGGTTTACTGTCTGCATTCTCGCCGCCGCGATCAATAACGCAAAAATAAAATCTTGTCATGGAAACATGTCACAAAACAGGAAATCATTCTTATCTTAACATTACAAACAAAACAAAACAAACCAAGAAATGTTTAAAAAAATCCCTTTTCTCCATTTGCAGAAAAATAACACTATTCTATATACTTATTGTCTATAATATTTCTTTCTTAAATAATTATAATATGATGAAAAGCTATTATTTACCTTATGGTCTACATTTAAGCTATAAAAATGCAACCTGTTTAAAAAGAATGAATGGAAGGAAAACGTTCATATAACAAAATGCTTAAATAACATATTTACCTATATATATATATATATATATGTATATATATATATATATTATGCATAGGAGCTTATTTGCCAAAGACTCGTCATCACAAATCCAAACACTTTTTAACATTATCTACGCGCGTTTCTTTTCCCGTTCACAATCAGCGGTCTGTTATATTAATTAGATGCACGATATGCGCGAAGCATGTCGGACTTGACAGGATCAGTCACCGGTGGCAAGTGTGCTGATACATCAAGGATAGCGCCTCTTACCCTGACGGTACCGCAAACTGGGAACTCGGGAGGCCAATTAACATCTTCACAACGAGGGTTCCGGTTCCTCCCTCGTGAGGCGAAGAACGCCTCGTGCGCGCCTGCGAATGGAAAAGCGCGGGAATCGCGCAGGTGAAGTTTTCCTCAGGGTCATTGTGGCTGGACCTCGGGCGAAATACGGCTGAGGCGATGGATTTTCCCTCATTTCTCCCTCTGTTTACCTTTTTTCTCCGTTGTTTTTCCCATTTTGAGCAGAATTAAGTCGCACGATTTAAATATTAAACGAACGTCGGTGGGATGCGGAGGAAAATATTCACGTAAGGATTTCTGTCAAGGGAGGCGCCTCGGCCCAATTGATATTCTCCGGGCTGATGGTTTATACATATTCATATATGAAAACAATCATTAAATGAAATGAGCCGTAGGTACTGAGATTTCCTTCGGTTATACGCTTTGATTTTTGTTCTAAGCTGAATGAATACAAACGAGAACGATCTTTTCAACGTGTTTGAAATGGTGATATTTCAGTCAATAGGCTATTATGGGATTCACAGAGTAGAATGTGTGAAATACATTCACAAAACCAGTCATGAAAACGTCTTATATTTCACAGAAATCAAAAGAAATAAAGTATATTTATGGTATATAACATTAAATTTGTTTACCAGGTATATACAACAATATTGGGACCCTTAAATATGAAACAACCTACACTGCTTTATTTAACCTGTTCATATTGTTTTACTGTCTTTGCATTATTACAGTATTGAGTTAAAATGACTTATTGTAGTATGAATCAATACAGAGAATAATGGAAATATAAAATACCCCAAATGTAAAACCTATATTATTATTTTGTTATCAAGAAACTTAATGTAAAATCTAATGTTTTTCCAAATGTTTCACTGTCTTTATGCAAAATAAATTGTTCATTTTTAATTCGAAATTAAATCCTGCATGTAAATGAATTGTTCTTTATAGGGTTTTAAGGTGGTAGTTTGAAACTGAAACTAAATACTGTTTCACTATCTACCAGGTTTACATTAACATCCTCATCACGGCACTACGCGGCGACGACAGGAACGACGTCGCAGGAACCGTCTGACGACCCCAAACAGGTGAGACATTGTTTAGGTTGGTAGCTTCTCTATTCTGAAATCTGACGTGGTGCAAGTTGACATGGAGGAGCCATTGTGTCCCATAAAAAGACATCTCAAGACCCTCTGCTCTTTGGATAGAATGTAAATTAGATCCTATCGGGGGTATTGGGGGTAAGCGCAGGCAGCCGGGGTCACCATCCATCACAGCGGCTTGGGCCCGGTGCGGTGTGCGCTCTCGGCACAGGGAGCGGAAACCCGAGCTCCTACAAGACAAACACATGCTCTCTCCAAAATAACAATAAGCTCCTGTGACACACGCTGCCTGCTGTCAGGGCCTTATAGGAGGCCCGCGACACCTGACATTGTTATATTGAGCGTGTAGTGTTACCAGACCCGCGGTTAAAATAGACCGGCCTGCTTTTAAGAAGGACCAAATGCCAAAGATAATCGCAAGTGACAACTCCGGGATACGATCCTGCGGGCTGTTTAGGCAGGGGTGTGTGATACGCAACAACTTAAATGAAAGACATACTGTATATGGATCATGTGAGCAGCCTATATGTGTGAGGTTGGGTGACAAGCCACTGAATATTTTAAACATCATTACAATTCACCTTTGTCTCAGCTTATGTGACATTAATGTATTAATGTAGCACAAATACTGTTAACTGATTGAAACTGTGGATTGAAACAATGGAAAGTGCAGAGTGTATCGCGTTGCAGTTAAGTGTTAAATATAGGGCACACAGCTAATGTTTCAGGTTTCAAAATTCATGCATTTATTAACCAGTTCATTCATAAAAAACAGCCGTGATGATTTGTATTCTCTGCTGCACAGGGACAACAGTTAAACAAATCATGATCCTTTTAATGTGTATTAATTTTAATAATATTTTATAAAACGTTTGGGTCCAATTATTTAAAAATAAATAGAGATATGTAATTAGATCTGATAGGTAAGTCTGCTGTTAATAGTTCTAAGTAAAGAAGCATTGCTAACATTATTTATATGTGTGTATCACTCACACAAACTGTATATACAAATATATACTATATATATAGTAAAATATATATAGGCAGGGAAATTTGCACAGACAAGCACCACTTTGTTTTCATACAATGCAGCGATCTAGATTTATATGGTAATATTGATATACAGATTAACTTGCTATAGTGTCTGTTAAAAGCAGTGCTTTTTAAAGACAACTTATTTACTGGCATATGATATGGACTTTATGGGTTCCGGTTCTGGGTCCAGTCCAATGTTTGTTGAATTCTTTTGGGTAAGGAAGTTTTGCACATCAATTACATGACCGCAGTCAGACGTTGTGAATGCGGTCAAGCTGAACTCGTCCAGTTCCTTTGGCATGCTGTCATATTTCTACTGTAACTGTTGTTACGGACACACACACACACACACAATCACTGATCACTTTAGCTAGACTGTGTGTGTCTCCTAAGCCATTTCCTTGTTCATCCACCCCCATCATGCTTTGTGTATGTGTGTGTGTGTGTGTGTGTGTGTGTTTTGGGGCATGTGGGGGGAAGGTGCTTAGAGTCTTCAGTGCTAAGCTGCTGAAGTCCTCACAGCTGCACCGCAAGACTGTAGATTTACAGGTGCCAGTGACCCTTTCATCAGAGGAAGTCTACTCCACCGGCTGTTCCCTTCTGTACTTCTCTCTTTTTCTGGGCTACTTCGTTCCATGGGGGAACGTTTGATGAATCCTCAGTTAGGGATGCCACTAACCACATATTTCTTGAAGCTACATTTTGAAAAACCCAGAGCTAGTTAGCAAGAATTTTTTATTTTTTTTTAATTTCTTAAACTGCCTTAACCTAAAAGCTAAACAGTGTTATATTTCACAATGAATTACACTAAACAAAGCTACATTATTTTTAAAAAGAATTGCATTGAAACAACTTTTTAGAATATGCTAGAATCCTTATGTTTAGCATTTTTATAACAACAGATCAAAGACACCACTTTTAGCTATATATAAAGTGTTCTTACTCTACAGAAACATCAGCGTTTAATAAATGTAATCTCACTGATGTTTGTAAAGTTTTCATAATATTTCAAAAAAGACTTAAAAAATAGTTATAAAGTTTGTGTATTAAAACTTTTGTTTTGTAAACAGCTTGAACAAAACGGTCCACCAACAATTCCACATTTATCCTAGAGTCTCTTAAGAGGAATGTGTTTGAAGACTGAGAAGATGAACTCTGCTCAGTGGAACGGACATGCACACATTTATACATTTCAGTCTCATCTCAATGGCAAAATAATGAATCTAAGATTGTGCCTCAGTTTAGAAGACATACAGTAGAATGATTAGCTCCTGTCAATCGACCCAGTAAAGACGATGGAGAGTGGATTGGCATTCTCTGCCATTGAAAACATGTTCTGAACATCGAGCACCCATATGGGAAATAGGTTGTTCCTCTTCACCTTTTCAATGGGATCAAGGTCCACTGATCCAGTGCCTATTTAGGAAAATTAATCTGTTGAATATCAAAACGCTATTAATGCAATGGGCTTTGGTTTAAATGGGACCCATTTATTGATTAGAGGTCAAATCCTTGGCCCGGATTAAATGTCAAGTGCCAGGATCCTTGAACAATTCTGCTTTATTCATGCATAATAATAGATCTGGTCTACATTTAAATAGATTTATATGCACAAGCAGTGCGACGCAATAGCGAGGGACCAATCATAATTCATCACATGTTTGCCAATCGATAAGAATTGATATAATCTTTTCAATACATATTGTAAACATTTTTAGGTAGTACTAACAGTTGTATTCTAAAGACAACATTGTGAGATTGTGGTTATTATAGTATAGCATAGCATAGCATAGTATAGTATAAAATAGTATTGTATTGTATTGTATTGTAATAGTATTTATAGTACAGTACAGTACAGTATAGTATAGTATAGTATAGTATAGTATAGTTTTGTTATAGTATTTTATAGTATAGTATAGTTACAAAAGGAAACCAGTACAACTGATTTTTGCCTGCCAAATGTGATCAATCACAAGTTCCCTCAGCAAGTTATCTGGTATATTCTTTGTAATGGCAAACTGTACTGCTCATTTTGTACCAACAAACACTGCTACATTCAAAGCTTCTTTTTAAAGCTCAATGGAGTCATTTATACACACTAAATATATTAACTGAAGAAATCAGCCAATCGTTTATTTATTGTTTTAATGATATTTGCACAAAGCAGCGAAACGTAACTGTAAATGTAAACTGAGAACTCAATTATTTAAACACAAACATGACAGGAAGCATTCAGTGCGTTATCTGCTCTGGTGGGAACAAGGGACCGAAAGCCCGGCTCTGACTTCCCTATTAAGACAGAGACACATATGCAACGAGTGGGAAAAGCTACTCAAGCACTGGAAATTTAATGCTGGCCATTACCGCAGTGATGAACCAAACCTAATGGAGCAAAGCTCCAGGTACGGCCATCAGAATAAAGAGGTGGAACTAACACATGCTTTTTTCAGTTCCTGAAGTGTCCATAATGGTTACATCAAATACCCATTACTAGCATTATCTGCTACATGGGGCCCAAATGTGATGGTTAATGCCCACTTTATGGCAAATACACCATATAACAGAAGTGAATTGCATAAAGTGGAAATGTTACAGATGTTATGCCCTGATGTTCTTTTCATAAATACCGCACATTTAGTCCTGTAATTATATAACATTGTGCCCTGTGTCCCTCAGGAGTTTTGTAACAACAACAACAACAGACAAGAACGCTCATAAACACTTTTTTATCTGTCAGACAAGATGTCACAGTTTTGCTCTCAGTCCTCTGAAGCCTTTTCCTGGCAAACAGCGAGCGGCGCAACACCTTTCCTTTCCACCGTAACGCTCCCTCACAATGCAGGGATGGGGCGGCACGGGACCCTCAGGATGGGACGTTACCATTTTCAACACTTCCTCCAGCTTCGGGCCACAGAAGTCGTTTTGCGTGTTTTTAAAGAGCGGGACGGCGGGAGGGGTGAGACTGAAAACAAACGGACCTGCTCGGATGCTTTGATCTTCATTTCCTGCCAATTATTTACGTCTGTTTCTCACGAATCTTTTTTTCGCTCTCTTGCGCTTGATTGCTGCTCTTTTCACCTCCAAACACAATGCGTTTCTCTTTAAAAGTTTCTGTCGGGAAGCTATAAAAACATCTCGGTTGCTTGTGTTATTTGTTTGAAATATGAAGCAGCTTCCTACCGTATATTTTGCTTTAAAGTTTAGTTAACAAACAGTAAAAGCGATATAATATTTTATAACTACTTATTGTTGTCACATATTATGCATTTCAAACTAATGTACGTAACATAAGCTACAATTAAATGGCTAATAAAAACAATCTTATATATAATATTAATTCATATTAGCAATGAAAGCTAATTGCTAATTAACTTGAAATGAAACAAGTACCTTTTTAAAAAGCTGTCCAAATACCAGACTATCATGTCTGCATAAAATGTTGCCATAATACAGTCATTTAGCATTCAAGATACATCGCTTATTCAAAAATGCACGTTTGCCTTTGTCGGCGATCATTTTCTGCTGAACTTAGCTAAAAGCTCATCGGTTGGGGTGGGGGGTATAAAAAGAATGATAAAGGGGCAGGGCAATAGGTAGCAGGACCTCCAGAGAGGGGCCATTAATCTGAGGCCTCTAGTCGCACCCATAGCCTGACCACAGACCCGTTCCCTTGACCCGCGCAGTGCAACGTTCTGCTGAAAAGGCAGGTGGTAAAATGGCAATTCTCAAGAAAAACAGGAATGATTTTGGCCTGTGTTACCGGGGCAAAGCAAAAGGATGTCATTTAGGACCCCCGCTGCTGAGGGTCACTCCTTAACTTTCTTAAGTCTCCAGCCAAAGCTAAACTTGGATGTGTGCTTTTTGGCTATTGTTAAGTCTATGTCATTATGACTTTTCTTTATTGTATTTGTTATTGTTTTGCTTACTACGGTCAGGGGGTCATATATATATATACAGTATATATATACACACAAAGTGAAAGTGCATATACATACATATGTACAGTATATATATATGTATGTATGTATGTATGTATGTATGTATGTATGTATATGCACTTTCACTTAAACATATATACACACAAAGTGAAAGTGTATATATATATATTTTTATATATATTTTTGTATGTATATATACATATATACATATATATATGTATATACTGAATACAAAAACATTTATTCTTTAGATAACCCCCCCAGACCCAATCACCCATCATCAATCAACATATTAGCCCTCATTCAATCATTTCTTTCCGCTCCTATTAACACGTTATGCCTATTCCAGCAGATGATCTGCATTGTTTTGGGGGGATGGGGTCTGGGACTCTAGTCCTTGGTCTATAGATGAAAGGCCCGTGGGGGCACCAGGCCACATCAGCGGAGACGGAGGCTGGCCATCGCGTGTTTGCAGGGAGCAGTTGGGAGTTTGATGACAGAACGGTCTTTGGGAATTTAAGAGTAGCTTGGAGTGCACTTTTCCCTTCGGATGACAGCTCCAGGAAGGAAAGGTTTTCTTTTCAAAGGCCCTGGCTTTATTTATATTACACATTTTCATCGAAGGGGTCTTTCAAAGGGAAAGTTTTTTTTTCCACGTTTGTGCTTTATCGTTAAGCGCATGTTTGTTTCCGGAGAAGTGGCCTTTTTATTCTTTCTATTTAACTGTACTATTTTACTGTAAATATGAAGCAATGCATTGTGGGATAGCCACGTTGTTTTTAACGCAGCCAAATGTCCAATGAGTCAATCTGATCTGAAGACATTGTTTTTTACTCACATTTAATCACACACTCTCACACACTCACTTGGGCCACCAGTGAACACTGATTAACTCTAGAAACACCCTGTCACAGATCTCCAAACAGCCCATTCATCATTAGTCATTATTAGTCCAAGGCAGCGCAAGACAAATTAGCTGTCTATCAGAGGAGGCCACATCATTTAAGACTGTATCATTGTTGACAAACAGTGGTGTCAAGTGACCACCGGCCCCTGTGGGAGCCTCACACTCCCCCTTGACCAAAGCAGCCAGAAGGGAAAGAAAAAAATCAAAGCCAGAGGGCGTTCACCTGTTACCCTACCTGTCAGTTAAATAAAGTGCCAAAAGATGCCCCGTCCGGGCCCTGATAAGTTACAGTGTTGCTAATACCAGATAGCATGTCTTTGTTGTTCTGCTAAGATTGATTGAGTGGCAGTATGTAATTACAACACACAGATTAAGAGGAAGTGAGGTCACAGGAAATGACCATTATGGTTGTCAATAATACATGAATTGAAAAAATGTAACAGACATTATTGCATCCTACAGTCCACAAACCTATACTTTAAAATATGATTTATAATTTGTCTGACAATGATATAATTTAATAATGTAGTTTTTTCCTGTTACCAACACAGGTCTTGTGTGGTCATATATATGAAGAAGCAGAAACATGTTTTAATGTCACAACAGATATTTTGTGTAGTAGGTGGTTTTGTACAGCTGAAATGTTATTCTATCACATGTCAGTAAAGGTCAGGTGATTTCACCCATTATAATGTTTCTTATACAATTATCAAATTACAGAAAACCTACATTTAATTTATTTAAAGTCAAATTTCTCAACTCTCAGAAAGTGTTAATTTTGGACTGAATGCAACATACTGTATAAATTTCTTTAAACTAAAACCTCAATATTTATTTATGCTTTTCATTGTGGTTAATGCTGAAGGAATATTTGTCCGGTAGGAAGCTTATATCGCAGTTGTTCCTTTTTCGTTAGTAATATGCCATTTAAAAGGCAAAGTCAATATATGATCTCAACAAATAGCTTCATTCAGATGCTTGTCTTCTGCTCACCAAAGAAAAACTTCTAGACCCTGTGCCAAAAAAAGTAGCCTGGGGGACAGAAGGATAACAGTCAAACTTAAGACATCCCTCTAAAAGTCTCTCCCCGCCATCAATTAATTAATTGGATAAAGGTGTGATTTGTACAAGACTCTTGAGAAATCAAGGGCAACAGGAGTCCTTTTTCCTTGTCGTCATGTTGTTGTTCCTGTCATTGCTTCATTAATTTTCTCGGGATAAATCACGTCAAGAGCGCACATGTGTAAGCTGTCAGGGTGCAGATGTATCCATTCGTCACCTCAGGGAGCGTGTGTGTGTTTGTGTGTTTGTGCGTGTCTCAAGTAGGACCCGTGGGTAATCTTGGCGGGGCGTGGACACATGGGAGGTCTGGCACTCCTTGTAAACAAGATGGTAATATCTGATAAGAAAGGCTGATGCATTTGACGAATGGCTAATAATGCCAGGAGACTGCAGGGACCGAGAAAGTGTATTGATTATCCTTATTACCCAAAGCATTCGTCTCAGGAGACGAACGGGCCGGGGAGAAGGAGGGGGGAAATTAGCCTGCCCCTTCCCTGTTGACGGACTGATTGCTCTAAGGGCCCTGAATAGGACAAATGAGTTCACCAACAACACATAAACCTCAGCCCTCCACTGGCAGAATGAGAGTATCTAGCAGACTTCATAATCAAGTAATCAAGTTAAAATTTTGCCCTTATCAAAAAGACACCAGTCATCAAAGTAACGTTTTAAAGTTATTTTTGCTCACCTGTAGATAAACACAGTTTTGTATCAGGGACCAAAACGTGTAGGCCAGCCTGCTAGCCACATCTAAAACACGAAGCCTGACTTTCTCAGGGCATGAGCCGCTGTGAAGCATGACTCATAAACATGGGTTGGAAAATACTGAGAAGTTAATGGTGACCACCCTGAAAAGGGCTGGATTCATGCTTCCAATAAATTCATTTTTAGTTTCAAAGTGAAATTAAAATCAACGTGATGTTCTGGTGTGACTTTGATATTTACAGCATTTTGCTATCGCTTGACTGCTCCACCACAGTGAACACACCAGCACCAGTTTTACAGATATCTGCACAGGACAGAGAAATGCTTTATTTGATGGTTAATCCACAATTACTTTTTCGTCTAAAGTGCTGACTTCTCCAGAGAAGACTCGAGAGGGCTGTCTAGGTCACCGTAGGACTGCCCATCTAAGCAGCACAAAAAATGAGGTCACTCTTTTCTGCTGTTTCGCCAAAACCCGGTCCAGTCGTACACATAAGGAACCAAAGATCTGAACCTGCTTATGTTTCAGGGACACATTCTATATCAACAAAGAGAGTCAAGGAAAGTTCTTTCAAAATTAAAGTGACTAGTTCCTGACGTACTGCATGTCAAATGTTACCCAATTCCCGATCGTTGTTGTATTCAGATACATTTGATTCTCTAAAACAGTCACTTAAGTTGTGGTTTATACCCACCACTTTCAAATCTATCAGATACTAAAAAAACTAATTTATTTCTTTCCAAAGTATCTGTTTTGTATATTTAATATTGTATTGTTTATTACAAAAAGACTCACAGTTTGCATTTATTATACATTTTGTGATCATTATATATCGTATATTGAACACAGTATGCAGTGCGTATGCATTTTAGCATGCTGTTGTATATTGCATAGTGGTACATAGCAGATTGCACAGGCCCAGCTGGGTGGCAATAAATCATTGAACTCCATTCTGTATGTATTTCATAGCATTTAAAGATTTACAACAAGCTGTTGCATAAGCAGAAAAAACACGTATGTTCAAATTATAAAACGTTAATATTGTAAATAGGTTAACATTACATTATAGCTGCTATTAAGAATCAGTTCAATTGACTCCAGCGTGAGCTTCAGTTCGTTACGGCCTCATCTGGAGTTCAGACTTTAATAATGGGGCATAATCGATAGCCATATTTCTCTTACAGTAAACGTGCTAAAGTATTTATGAATTATTTGATACCCCCGCTCCAAATAAAACAAAAGCGTCTGAACCGCGTCCTAGAGGTCAGCGTAATGAATAGCTTTATTGAAATCAATTGACATAACGCTCGCCAAAGAAGAACAGCAGAAATGGTCCGAGCGGATCGATACGACTGCATTATCACACACTTAACGCCCGTCCCGCCGAGCTGATGCTCAGGTGGAGAGGCGCCCGTAAGCGGACGTATTGTGATGTCACGAGCAGACGTGTTGTGATGCGCCGAAGGTCAGGCCTCATTGTGCGACGCTCTTGTAATAACGCGAGTGACAGACGGAGCGGGAGCGTCGTTTTCATCTCTCCAGCCACAGTCCAATCAAGCCTCCACTAGACGGCTCTCATTCATCACGACAAATGACTGTAATTGTGCCCTTTAACGGGGACAACGCCACGAAAGTGTGACCGTCCACGGGACGTAACGTTTTGTGACACTATAAAGCGTTTGTGGTACCCAAATAGTGGAAGAGACGGGCGTTCAAGCACAGAGGATACACGATTTCCAGTGTTACTAGGGAGAAATATGTTTAATTCTATATACGTTTAAACGTTTAATATACATTAAGTGTTTTTTTGACACTAACAGCACTTTTAATATAGCAAACGAACGGTTTAAAACGCAATACAAACGTGTTGAAATGCTCGCTTAAATGTAACAAATACTCACACAGAGGAACGTTTCTATCGTTATAAACTTTGACATTAGCGATATTTTATTCAATGGTTTCATAAACCTGCGCGTCTTCACCTGCTGCAAGTGACGTGATGACGCACTAAAGCAATACTGAAAGCTCATTGGCTAAAAAGATCGCCTTGGAAAACCTTGTTTTTTATAAAAAATAAGCTCGTATCATTTGACTATTCAGTTTTATTGGCCCGTTTACTAAAATGAGATGGTTGCATGCTGTTAACCTCCTATGTGATGTGTGCAGTAATAAACTTGCCTGTGTAAACAGGACTAAATAAAAATATAGCATCTAAATTTCTTGGTTTGTTCTTTACAACAGACTTAACCCAATAGCATCTTCTCTAACTTATAACATACAACCATTTATCGTGCTTTTGAAAAGTTTTGAAAAGAGACGTTAGCAGCGCCTGTTTGCAATCAGCATAGCAAGTCACTTAAATCATGTGATGTCATCTTGCGTTGAAAGCGCTCAACACGTGGGAGGTATTGAGGCGGGAAACATGTTGAACAAGCGCCTTCCTCGCAGTGGTCTAGGAAATGTGGGAACAGGATGGGCAGCCGACCGCCCCATCAAAACACTGTGGTCAGCCACCACTTATGCTACAGGCAGAAAATAAAAGAGGCCACGGGGAATGCTCAAAATGGGAAACCGGGTTTAAATAAAGCCTTTCGATACATCAGTGAAAGCAGTCTAAGTGTCGGCGGGTGACGCGTGAGGTGTTGTTGTTGAAATGATACCAAGTCTGACCCTAAAATTTGGTCAGTAGAAAGTAATCACTTTCTCAGTTTTATTGAGGCGGTTTAAGAGTTTTCTTTCCCATCATCACGCATTACAGCCCACCTCCACCGTCCAGCTGTAATATAAACTGAAAACGATTAAGGACGGACCACACCGGCTGCCCTCAGACCAGACTTTGTGATACAGTTTTAAAAAAAGGCAGTATTTTTAGGAGTTCCCTGCAGAGGATGTCGGGTGAAAGATTTACTTCATCGCTGTAAAGCACTTTTAAGTGCCACCTATGTAGAAAAGGATTTTGATATATATCATTTGTATCCAATTATGGAAAGGGAGATTTTTGGTGACGCCATATTAATCATGCCTCCTGTGCATGTTGGGCAGATTTGCGATTATTTTTAAAGCAAGCTCAAGCGTTGCTCTTGTTCTCCAGTGTTTCATTAGATCTCAGTGGCTCGATCTTACTTTGTTGTTGTTTACTTTTCTGCGGCGATCCTCAAAGTTCCTCAACGTTGTCGTGTGTGTGTAGCACAAACACCAGCTTCTTTCCTGCTTACAGTTGCTATGCAACAATTTCTGGCCTATCTGCTTCCTCTTCGGACCGTGACTCATTTCCGTACGCCGGTGCAAAAATAACCAAGCCCTTTGCACCCCTCCATGTTGTTTCTTCCTCTCTGCACTCCACGACATCGATCAAGCCTGTTCTTGGGCTTCCTATCTCTTCCTGTGGCCGAGTAAAAATGAAGAAACAAGAAGAATGACGTTTCTAATTGCTGTTTTCTATTTATAAAGTCTTTGAAATGTTGCAGGGGAAATATGCGTCTATTTAACATTCACCTGTTGAGGTAATTTACCCTCCAACATTTGACTTCTCAGTTTTTTTTTTGAATGTGAACGTGTTTGAAATTTACCTCAGTGTTGTGTCAGGGTTACCCAACACCCGGAATATATACAAATGTCTGCCTCAGCACTCTCCACATTAAATAGGTTCATATTGGCTTTCTTTGCTATTTTTCAATCTTTATTTTAAACAGACTCGTGCCAAGTCTGTGCTGTTGTCCGTTTCCTCCAGTAAATGTGTTATTTCTCTGTTCTGATTAATGTAGCTCTCCACCACAAGATGATGTTTGAAACATAGTAATCGAGACGTAATCCTCAAATCCCTGTGTGGTCAACACGACTGAATCTGGAGTTTCTCATCAGCCCTCGCTTTCCTCCCGGATGGTTGGAAAAGAGCGGAGCACTGGAACAGAGCCATGCCAGGTTCTGCAAATTGTGGCATGTGCACTTTTCCCAAGCCACAGCTACGCCGGCGCAGATTAATTTCCACTTCTGTATTTTTGCAGAGGGAGTTAATAAATTATAGCGTTTCTTGCTATGACCGTTTTTGACATTACGTACATGCAAAATATACATTTTCTAAGTTTCATGTATGTTTGCTTGCTCGTCCATATAATTTCACAACATACTGATGTGAGATTTCTAACCGTGTTTATTAATTTTCATCAGAAAAATACAGTATATTCTACTGTCTTTAAACAATGAGATAGCAGTCCAGATGTTATGACTCATTTTCAAAGCAACTTACATGTTGGAAGCGACTACAGGAGAAAAGTCCCTTGTGTATTCATTACTAAGAACAATTTCAAATGTTTGAAATAGCCGCACAATGGTTATTATAGTCAAGAAACTGCAGCAGTTATTTATTGCCTCTTTTTTTTACAAGGTGAACACGCTGTTTATTGAATGAGACAATCTCCTCTTGTTTTAACTCTCTCATCTCAGATATCTCCAGTGAACACAGTTGTTTGCCCTGTTGGTTAACTCCACAGACATTTCCTGAGGAAAACACAGCAGTTTAAATTCGCTCTGTCCAAGAGGCATCGCCTGGATCGAGTCTCTGTTTCTCATAAAACTTAACTTGAGCTGAATCACCGAATTCACTCGCGTTACGGAAGAAGAGATAGAAATTCTGGCACATGGAGTGAAAATATTATTGAAGCTCAAAAGTGTTAAAGAGGACTTTTAAAGGAAAAGGATGCATTAGTTTACAACATTCATAAACTTACATTTTAACTATACATCAACTTAATATAATAATACAACTTTAATATAAACATTATAAAAGTATTAATATTATTATTAATATTAATATTATATGGAATGCAAGTCAGTTGGATCAGCACATGCAAAATATGGAAAAACACTGTTTGTTTATGTTTAAATCATACTAATTTAATATTCATAATTTGTTCATAATTCACACTTTGTAATTTTTAAATATGTGTTGTTGTCAATAAAGCTCAGCAAAGTGTGACTAAAAGGGGAAAGACTGTCACAGAAATATAGCAGAGAACAAGTAACACAAGCAAAAACTATTTTACACATGCAATGTTAAGTCTATAGAATGTAGCCAAATTGATTATTGCATGGTTGTATTGAGTTCTATGTGTGCATTTTCGTGTTTGTTCTGGTGCATTTGGAGTCTGTTGTTTACCACATAAGCAAGACAATTGAACAGCATAAACTGCAGTTACACAATGCTTAACTATAGTTAAACGTTTACACTGTGAGTGTCATCCACACAAACTGTCAAACACAATCATAACTTTCCTGTTATTTAGTCTTCTTGACACAGAATGCATTAAGGTGTTAACTGCACAAAATATCATGCGAACAGTGTGTACAGTCAGGTCAAACGTTCTCTGTAGACAGAGCATTGTTTTAAATACTTCAGGAAGTCGGAGGAACAGAGGAGAACTTCTTCACGGGGGTGGAGACCAGACTGCGATGGCATCTAGGTCTCTGAAGATTCATCAATGTCTTTCCAAGCTCCAGAGAACGGACATGTTGAGTTGTTTTATGCGGGAAAGGCTTGGTAAGCTGGAGGGGGCCTGCGGTCTGATTGTAAAACGTGGAAGAGGAACATGTTAAACGTATTCATACAGTCATGTCAGGAAATCCCATGACCCGCCACCTCCTTAGTTTCCGCAAGAGTTTCCATTAACTGAAGCCATTAGGTCTGGGCTTGCTCCAGTTGGAAAAACCAGCATAGTTCAGGTGAATTTGGTATTTACTGAATTATATCGCAAAAGCTGACATCTTGTCATTAGAATCAAAACAGAAACATTTAGGATCCGTTAAAATAATCTGGAAAATTAAAGGGTACTTCAATAAAACAACTCTTTTGAGTCAAAGGCGTACCAACACATAGCTGTTTTGTGAAATCAAGGTGGTTTAACTCACTGTAGCTCTGACTGTTCCTTCATTCTACTGTTCCACATCAATCAGACGAGGTCTGACTGGAGACAATAGGGCTTTGATGAGAAGAAGGAGAACCTGAAAGAAAACACTTTGAAGAGTTGCGCCCATGTAGTTCAGGAGTCTGCACGAGTCAAGGTGAAGGGCCTATTACCTCACAGCCTATTTCATAGATGTCACAGAATATCACACTTTTTGAGGGATGATTCAATTTGGTCCCCTTTCTTCCTTCCACCAAATCTGTTGGCATTGCGGCCATGATTTGAGCGGCGCTACCAAAAAAAAGAGCTTGCAAAGAATTTCACCCAAGACGTTCTCAAACAGACTTATTTATGCATTGATGTGAAGAGCATTGTGTGTAAATTCAACGCTACACTGTGGTATGAGCATTGTATTGTGTGCTACATGACCGCAGCTCTTACGAGGATGTCTGAGTGTGCAGTCAAAGACCTTTAAGGGGAGGATATCGGTGTGACCCTCGGGGGCCGTGTACAACTCAACAGGCTGTACCTCTTCCTGTTTGAAAACAATTTATCTCGTGCGGTGCTGTTGGGGCATCAGCTGCGTCCCTGTTGCTCACTTCTACTCAACGTGTAGTTTAAAGGTTATATAGAAACCGTATTACAACGCTCCACCACGTTCTGTGCTCTGATGGTGAGATGGTGAGCATCTTAGCAATTTTAGTTAAGTAACAAAAACTTTCATATTAAATAACAAAAACATTCATTTATAAAAATATAAATATATCATTTATATTTTTTAAGGTATAGAAATTTCCTTTAAAATCCTTTAAAATGTTGTCTTAACGTTGTTGCTTGGTTATAAGAACGTCATGTTAACTTTTTAATTCTGTAATTTTTTTTAACCATATCTACACTAACAACTAAAAAAAATTTTTTAATATATATGATATATTACAAAAACGTTCTACTAATATTGCTGCAAGAACGTTTATGATTCATTTTAAGGTTATTAGCCAATGTTCTGAGAACATTCTACTGTTAGCTGTGTTCTCCTGAAACAAGGTTCAAATGTCATCTGCTTTGATGGATAGATTCCCATTGGTGTCCCATGGGTTACCCAGAGGAAAGCAATGGGGGAAAAGCCGGGCCCCGGTCTCCTCAGATCTCTCAGCAGAGGCCTGAACAAAGCTGAACAATGGAGGAGAACCCTTGTTGAATCTCACTAGCGCATACGGGTGCATGTGGCATTTGCAGGAAGCCAAGGGTGTGGGGCCGTGCTCTCTGCAGAGATCCTATTTCCACATTCTTCCCTTCTGCCACACCTAAGTCCTTAATTGTCTGGCCACAGACAAGTATTTTGAGACCACACCATTGCAGCCAGTTTCTTCGGAACCTGGATGTTTAATTTGGGTCTGGACCACAGTTTTGGTTGACATCGGATGAGTTGCGTGCAGTCGTTCTCAGAAGGGGAAAAAAAACATGGGATTATTTGGAAATTTGCAGAAGTGAATGAGACAGACAGATTACTGTACACATTATTGGACATATTCATTTCAATTTTTCATGAATTAATAAAGTTGTGTCTTGTAAAATGTAACATAAATCTTGTAAAATAAAATGTTTAAATAATGATTTTAGAACCAAGCATAAGATTAACACAAAAATGTTTGTCTGAAAAGTAAACATTTTAAATGTTTCCAGAACTTTTGAAATAACCCTTTTTTTACTTAATAAAACTTACATTTTAAACTTAAATGTTGTTGCTCATTATATAAAAGCCTGAAATTGGTAGCTGGCTGGTTGGGTTATTTGGTTGGTGTCAATTTCAGATATGCAAAACACACAGTCATACAAATCAATGTATTGGATAAATCAGATAAAAACATTACAGAAGCTACATACATCTTGTATGAGAACGCTTCAGTTCCTCAACGTTAGCAGCTAATATTCCTCCAGTCCCTTTCCTTTCATGTCTTTCTTTCCCGCTCCACTTGTTTCTGATCAATAAAGGTCTATTTTCTCCCACACAAGGTTTCCCATTCAATACATCTGCCAGGGGTCTTAAAAACATAGAAGCATGATCCATTTATTATTGGCCGTTAGCATGATCTATCTTCCCAGGTACCTGCCGTTGAGAATGAGTTTTGTTTATTTCCTTTATACGCCCTTTATTGACTGCAATTGGTGGATGACCAATCAATCAAACGCCGCACGATACGCAATTCACCAGTGCTACGAAAGACGCCACACCCTCATCAACCAATGAGAGCAGCTTTAGTTTCAAATCCTAAGTTTTGAATTTCCAAAATTCTCAATGTTTTTGTTATTGATACAAATGAAGCTAAAATGAAGTGAATTGAAAGAGTCAGTGTCCAATACTGTGTGTCACAGCTGATTGGACTAACAGGCTTTGACACGGCTGTGAAAAATGTGATTTGAATATTTCAATATATAATATGCTGACCTGAACTGACTGGTCAATACTTATGTGGGAGAATTGCTGATTTGAATAAGAGTCGATAGTTAACAAATGTCCGGTGTTCCTGCTGGGACCTCCTCCTACACAATAAGCATTTATCATTATGAGGGTTTTTGTCATTGGCAACCTGTTTAACTGTATTATAAACATGATGGTATAAAATACATGTCTGATTGTACTGGGTATGTAAATGATATGTCTGATGTAAGCTAAGAGAATTTGGTAGCTGTTGTCATTTAGTTGAGTTCAAACATTTAATACTGAAAATATATCCGTTTCTGATAGTAAGAAAAGGAAGAGAATTATTCTAAAATAACTTCTGCAGTTCCAGACAGCAGAAAGACATCAAGCCACAAACAGGAGTTTGACATGTTGATTTACAATTGATTCCACAGCATAGAAATGACATTGTACTGTGATGTTGGTGTGAGTTAGAGGGAACAACCTATTTTAACTTTCATTTACATCTGCTTATACAAAGA